>NDXZ01002804.1:0-25176 GCA_003055125.1 Paykullia maculata
TGAAAAAAAATCAAGAAAGGAATTTGATTTTGTTAATTAGCCTTACATTTTATTTTATAACCGATTATTTCCTTATTAAATATATATGTATGTATGTATATGAAGTGATCCCAAATTATGCTTATTTTCCCGATTAAACGCATAGTAATGGAGATATAGCTATTTAAAGCTTTTTTCAGCGTGTGATAATTTAACATCACTGAAAATTAAATTCTACATTAACTCGAAGCACTTTTACAAGAAAATATCTTTAAATTATTTTCTTAAAATAATTGTTGTTGCATAAAAAACAATAATTTATAATGATTTAATATAAAAAATAATTTAATAAAAAAAATATATTTTTAAATTATTGTTGACCACATACTTCTTGTACAAGTTTTTCTTTTTTTCAAATTTATTTTTCTTTGACAAATGCTAACACTGACATGTTTATAGCAAAGGGTTGTTCGTTTTTCGAGGTGCCAAAGGAAAAACATTTCATAATTAAACTTTAGCAAATGTGTTTTTATACCCTTCAACAGAGGTGACAAGAGTATATATAGGTTTGTCATTCCGTTTGTAATTTCTACAATATTCATTTGCGACCCCATAAAGTATATATATTATAAAGCTATTTTACTGGCTTTCAATAGCAAGAATTTCAACATTTCAATAAGGAAAATTTCTGATTGTTTGATACAAGTAACGGGTTCATACGACATCGGGGGGCTGAGAAAACTTGATTTCAACAGACGGATAGACGGACATGGCTAAATCGTTTTCCATATCTATAAGGACCCAGAATATGTATGTTTTTAGATTACATATTAGGATTATAGTTATTTGCGTCAATTGATTTCTTACTAAATAAATAAAAGAAGTTAATTTTAGTCTGTACTGCATAGAAACACAACAACTATCTTGATACATAGAACCTTAACACTTTTTGTTTAATAGAAACTAACTATTTCATTAAAAAAAGACACAACAACAATAAAATATATATAGCACATTTTTCTAAAAATATCAACTTGTTTTTAAAGTAATGCGTATTGACCAGTACAGGCCAGGGTTATAGTTATTTGCGTCAATTTATTTCTGATTAAACAAATACAATAATCTAATTTAAGTCTCATCTGAATAGAAATATGTATCTCCTGATTGATTGATTGTATATACCAGCAAGATATAAATATTTCTTACAAAGAGAATTTTAAGTGAAATTATTTAATACAATATTATTTTTTAAGATAGTATCATTTAAAAAGTGTCTCTGTATCTTAGCAAGTAAAATGAAGTTTTTAATAAAACTTGTCGTTTTTGTGGCTATTGCGGTCATGGGAAAAGGTAATTGACAATAAAGACAAAATATACAATCAAAATAATGTTTATTAATTTCTATTAAAAAAAAAACAAACAAATAGCAAACTCCTATGGCAACAAAAAACAAAACTGGCATTCTAAGCGTCAGCCACCTATTAGTTTGAGCACATCAGATGTAAGTCCTTTTATATTTACTCATAATACCATTTTTTACAAAAAACTGTTTCCTTACAGTCTTTGAAATCGTTTCTTTGGTGCCGCATTAAATTAACAATTTTGATGTTGCTACCACAGCTATAATGAAAAATAATGGTCACACTACTGATATAAAATTACCCACGGACAATTCTGCTTCCATTACGGGCGGACCATTAAATAATAACATCTACAAAACTGATTCCATACAATTTCACTGGGGATCTAAAAATAGTTCGGGATCCGAACATGTGGTTGACGGCCATCGTTTTTCAATGGAAATGTACATTGTTAATCGTAATAGTAAATACGGCACTATTAAGAATGCCATTCAATTTGGTGACGGTTTGGCTGTAATAGCAATATTTTTCAATATTACTGTACGTAGACGTTTATTATCCATAAACAAACATTTTTCTTTAAACCCTAAATTTAAATTTTTGCCTTCGCAGGAAAAGGAGTTTTTTGGATTAAACAACATAACAAGTGCCCTACACAAAATACGAAAATGCAACAAGTCTACCAAATTGATTAACTTTGATTTACCTAAGTTTCTTAGTTCTATTAATACGGGATACTATTTCAACTATGATGGATCTGTAACAACACCACCATATTCTGAGTCTGTTAAATGGATTGTTTTTCCGAAGTTTATAGACATTTCAGCCAAACAATTGGGTTCTTTTCTATCATTATTAGACGGTAATGGTAACGCTTTGGTAAATAACATTCGTGTTTTGCAAGACAAAGCTTTGCGTAAAGTAAATTTGCATAATTATCGATTTTTGTTTCTTTAGAACAAAATGAGTAAAATGCTCAATATAAACTACAAATTTTAATTATGTAAACTCTTATTAACTTCTTGTTATTACTATTCGAATCAAGTTTTCTAAGCCTTTAAATACCTTAAGGACATGTTAACACAAACGAACATACATAAGTATACATACATATGTATACACACATACATACAAACATACATACATAAATACACGTAGTGAAGGGTATATATGATTTGGCACAGCCGAATATAGCGCTTACTTGCTATTATTTATCATGCGACAATACATGTTTCACTACATTTTACATCATAATTTTGTGTAACCTAAAAACCGTAACTTAATAACGTAACAAATTTTTATTTAGCTAAAGTGCGAAAGTGCAAACAACAACAATGTAGAAAATAATTTCACATTAACTGCTCATAGTAAGGGATTGAATTCGTCTAAAAACTTTTTCCAGAAAACATAAAAAGAAAATTTCTGTTTATACAGGATTTATTAAAAATATAAGCTTCAAAATGTTTAAGAAAAATTATTTACTAAGACCTATGCTTTAAAATTATTTTCTTTTAAATTAAGGAATTTATTTTGAGGAATTTTAAAAAATTTATCAAAAGTTCTTTTAAATGGCTGCTTTTAAAAATTTTCCAAAAGAAAATTCTATCAAATTTTCCTGTTATTTTTAAAAATATGAAAAAACAAATTAAAATATGTAGTTTAGTAAAGTTTAAAAAGTAAAGTTTTATAAAAATGTTTCATAATTTATTTTTTATTTATTTATTTATTAAGTTATTTTCTGTACAACAAGACTTAATCTTATATTTATAGTACAGAAACGGAATGCGTCAAACATAAAAAAAACATTTGCAATTATTAAATTCGAATTTAAAGTTAATTAAAAAAATAAAAAAAAATAAGAAACATACATATATGTTTGTCAAAAAATCGCACATAATTTAATTTAAAGAAATTTAATTTAAAGAAATCACCTACGAGTTTTTATTTACTAAAGAAAACATTTAATGAATTTTAAATTTTACGAAATAAACCTGTTAACTGGCTACCTCGTTTGTGCAACTTGACGCTTGTATTTTATTTTCTTTGGCGACATGTAAGGTCGCTTGTTTACGCTGTTAAACTAGAGATAATAAAGTACTTAGAAGAAAACTTTCAGCAGTGTTCAGCAGTTTTTTCAAAAAGATTATTAAGGAGCAGAGCCTCTACGCGAGGAATCTAATACAAAAATCATGTAATCTTTCATAGAAGTGGAAGCGGTGCACAACTGAACTCTGCCTTACAAAGTTTTTATATAGATAATAATTTATTATAATACAATTCGTATTTAATTACATACCTTTTTTACGTTGTGTTAAATATGACGACTTCTAAACATGTACAACACTTTTTAATTTTTCACCTTTTAATTTAAAAACACAAACAATTTCACCTTTTTAGCTAATACTCGACACATAACCATAAAACAACAACACTTCTTTTCTCTCCTCATTATATTTTTGCATTACATAAACAACAACAAATCATGCACTTTGGCCACGGGAGGCTTCTGATTAGATATGTATTAGGAAACTTCTTTAAAGTTTTGTCCATGTTTACAATTATTTAATTTAATTATACTTTTTTTTTATTATATAATATTTTTATTATAAAATTTTTATAATTAAAGCTCTTTATTTTACATACATGCCAATAAAAACAGGGCAACAGGCAAAAGAAGGTTGTGATATTTATTAACACCTTGAAAAGAAACAAACACTGCACATGTAATTTTTTTTCTTTATAACTTTATCTAATACTTTTTTATTTCATTTATTTACTGCCTTTTATTTCTTTTTTAACTTTAAACTCGCGAAAATACGATTTTTAACGCCACCAACACTAATTTTGCAGTTTTGTGCAACGATCAGCTTTTAAACGGAACTGCCAGATGTGTACAATATCAAATATTGGGTATAGTATTGCCAACTGAAAATAGGATGGTGGATAAAAAATAGAACTCTCAAACAATATTAGAACAATATTAAGTTGAACAAAATTAGCTTATTGGCAAGAGTGGCGAAGAGAAAGGTATTTTTGGCGTAATTTTTCAACCAGCTACAACCCCGCACTACCAGCACAAAACCGATACATGCATTCGAAATGAGCACGGTTCAATACAATATAAACTAATACAGACAAAGCTGTGTATACGTATTAGAGATGAGCGATATTTCTGTACCTGTGATTTTATAGCTGTGACTGAAAAATCACTTGTAACAACAGTGACTAAAAATATTAAGTAACAGGTACCTGTGATGTTGTTAATTTTCAATTTATTCTGTTTTACTTTGTGAAGTAACGTTTTTGTCCTTTGCAATTTTACTGTTTCTTTTTTTTTCGCAGTTAACAGCCAACAAATACAGCGCTGCCAGAAGCTTTGGAAAGAAAACTGACTTCGTATTATATAAACTATTTTTAGTAAAAAACATGTGTACATATATAAAAACATATGAAAATATGTTTACACATAAATACATCAAACATATACATTATTATACTATAATAGGATTAACAGGAAACAAATTTTAAAATGATCTCGTAATTGTTTTTGTGCCCTTTTTAAGTTTTTTTTTTAAAGTTGGTAAAAACTTGTTTATTTTTAACAATTTTCCATATGTTCTATGTTTCAAGATGTTAAGTGGTTAAAAGATTTATTTTGGAAATTAAAATTTTAATATTTTGTTGCCAGTTTTTGCTAGAATACTTAATGGATTGTGCCTTAAATCGTGTTTATTTTGTGTCATCTTATTTTATAGACCTTGAAATGTTGGTCTTAAATCCTTTAAATTACAGTATAACTATAATAGAAATGTACTTATTTCATTTATTTACTTATTTTATACCTTTAATATATTTTAAAGTAAGTATTTGTTGGAAGTTATATAATGAGTAAAAACCTCTTTTTTAAAATAGGTTGAAACCAAAGTCAAACCAAAGTCATTACAATGTAGCTTTAACAAATTTTGTTTAACAAAGGTTTGCAAAGTTACTTTAACCTTTTATAAATGCATCTTTCATTATTAGGTTGTTTATTTAATAAATATTCTACAAGTCTTATTTTTATTTGGAAAACAAAACCTAAAAGTAGAACTTTTTTTCTTAATAATAGAAAACATCTGTTATTTATGTACTTAATTTTCTATTTACTAAAATGTCTAAAAGAAGCTTTAGCTGTTTGAATATAAAAGGCCACATTACTTTTTTAAATTCACTTTAAGGCTAAGTCTTATACACGTCTACCCGTTTAAAAATGTTGTGCTTCAAGTTAATCTCTGTTATCGTTGTCATCTTGTGCTTACTGCCTGAGCAATCACGAGTAAACGGTTCACATCGTTTTATTTATGATGAAAGTGAAAGAACCATTTTTACCATCGGTGATAACAAATGCTCTATATTCCGTAGTAGTTACGATATGAGAAGATACAACGATAATTTACGCCGTGATAATAAGCCAGGTACTTTTTTCATCATTTTGTTTATCATTCAATAATAAAAAAGTAATAATTTACTTCAAAATTAATTTCTTTATAGAGTTGTCTCTTGCTACAGAGGCTGAATGTCATGCCCTATGTCCTAAAAATTGTGGTGGCGTAGAAAATTATGTGTGCGGTGAATTTGCTGGTTTATATACCACTTTTGTTAATCACTGCGAGCTAATGAAGACGGCCTGTCGCAATGGAGAAGGTATGTTTTGCATTTAATTTGGCAGAAACAGTTTTTATGAAAAACTATTTTTTCTTTTGCAGCTATTTATTTGGTACCCAACAGTAGATGTTCTTTGGAGTAAATTTTTAATATTAATTAAAAACTTTTTAAATTAAATTTTAGTTACAGCAAAAAATATTAAATTTCGCTATAGCTTGAGCCTACAGTAAATAATTTTAATAAAAAAAACGAATTTAATTTAAAATATTTGAATAAATTTTTTAATTGAGAAAGGATAATATTTATTGAAATAAGTATTAAAGTAAGAGTTGCGTCAAGCTCGACATACAATATGCCCAAAAATAAAATCGCTTGTAGTATCCACAAAGATGCAATGCAATACAATGCAAGAGGTAATTATTGTCTGCGCCAAGTTTTCTTACATCGGAATTACAGCGTTTGTCTTGAATTCGGCAAAAGTAACTTGCAAACCATACATGTGATCTTTTTTTAATGATAAAAAGTTTAACCTTGATGGGCTAAATGGTTTTAACAGCTACAAAAGTGGTTAACAAAAAGCACCGGGCTAATTTTCTTTCTACTTTTTAACAAAACAATACATGCCCACACAAAAGCCGCCAGACTAACGCCATACAATAATAATAATAATACTAATTGCATCATGCTAACAGCCTTAACTAAAAACAATTTTGAAAAAACGATAGCAAGTAAAATTGGCTGTAAAACGCAACGCATTTTCAATTTGTGAATTCTAAACATTATTATTGTATTTTGTTTTAAAAGGACATACATATCTACCTATTTACTTTACTTACTTTTTAAGGCAAAGTTCTGGAAATAATGATATTGTGAGACCTGGGAAGTACAAATTCGAATAAGTTTCTTTGTTAATCCTTTACTTTGAGAGTCTCTGTATGAAAATAATAACAAAAAAACATTTAAGTCCTCATATGCGTTTATATATACAACATACATACATCTAAAGAACCAATAAAACCCTGCCTGTAACCTTTTTATATATATTGTAAAAGATATGCAAATTATTAAAATTTTATTAAGATTCTATACCAAAAAACAAACAGAACTTTACAAAAAGGAATCCAAAAATAACATAAAAAATGGAATTGAATAAAATTCAATAATAAATTAATTTAAATTGTTTCTTCGATTATTCAAGCGAATTTCTTCCAGTACTTCCAGAATCATTTTTTTTGCCTTAAATTGTTTTGCCGGACTCATAGTTGCTATTAAGCCCTCAATCATTTTGACAAAACTATAAAGAGGGTCAGCATTTTCTCGTTCGTTTTCGCACAGCTCTTTAAATGAGACAACACTTTCACCAAATAAATCCAAACCATTCATTCCTATATTTAAAATATTTTCAGATTCCATTTCTGTTTGTGGCAGACTGGAAAACTGTGGAGTTGACCTCTCCAAATTTGTTGAGAGTGGCTGTGACACATTTGTCGAGTTAATCGATGACATAGCTGCAATTAATGTTAAGTTGTTGAATGTATTTGTTGCGTTATTTTCTTAAGAGTACAAAGGATTATTGATTTAACACTGGTAAAAAATTGAAGTAAAGTTTTTACTAATTAAGTTTAAAGAACCGCCAAAGCAATTAAATTGAAAACACATGGTTTAAATTGGCTGAATTCTTCACAAGATGTTGCGACTTAAATTTGTAATTGCAAGCAAACAAATTACCTGGTACATTTAGTTTATTTTCCTGAGAATTCATTAGGAATTTATAAAATCTTTGACTTTTAAAATTTTAATATTAAGTTCTTTTTCTTATTACCAATGTCAATCACTTTAGATTGTTAGCACTAACTAAGAATATTTGCCAGAGAAGTAAAGTCTATATTAAAATTGCGTATGTGCTATCATTGTGTAGAGAATTAAATTTTCCCAAGGTGGATTAGAAAAAAGGTGGTATTAACTCATTAGCTATATAAAAGGTGATCGCTTCTTTTACTCTAGAATTTTTAAGACAGTGACTTTTTTCATATTCATAATAGTGAAATATCGAAATCCAAAACAGTGTTAGGCAAAAACAAGTTTTATTTAAGCGGCATGCCCACAGATTAAACATACTCACCTTTTGATTGGGTTAGAAAAAAAAAACACACACACGTATAGATTAAGGTGAGTATGACGAAAATCAAAATACTTTTGATTTTCACTACCAATAAAATATTACCAACACGTACATAAATTCGATGAGTCAGTTTGATATGTGGCCATACCGCTTAATGTATAAGTTTCATAGTAATACATTACTTGCAGACCGCCAATTTCTAAACAAAAATATATGTATTTGGTGTAGCTCCCAGATAACATCAGATTTATTCATGTATATATCCATGTATGTATGTATGTCTGTATGCTGCAGAGGAATTACAATAAGTTTATAAATGGCAGATATCGGCAAAGAACATTTTCAATTCAAATAAAGTTTTTTTAGACCCAATTGCTTAGCCCGGAAACATAAAATATGTACTCTTCTTATTAAATAATACCTACTAAAATTGGTACATGTTATACAATTATACATAGATTCATGACAGTCAAATCGAGCACTCTTACTTGTATTATGCTATTTTGTTTTACAAAAGCAATTACCTGCAAAAAAGACAATTTAAAAAAAATTCTGCAAGCACAGGTTTTATTAAAAATATGTAGCAAAACAAAATTCAATATAAGCATACTGCCACTTTATTTTACTTTCTATAAACAGAGAATAACACATTTTTTTGCAATTTAAAGAATCAAGAATTCTAAAATTTTGTAAACATTTTCCAAGAAAAAAAATATACCTATCTACATACATATGTAACAAAGTTGCAAATACGAAATGTGTAATACAGCAAAACGGAAGTTTTAAAAACCACCAATAAAAAAAGAATTATATCCTACATACAAAATCATAAAATACATTTTTATTTGTCAAAAAGGTATTCGTGCAATACTGCATTATCCGTTTCAAGCTTTGTTTAATACATCCTTTTTATTTTTTTAAAATTAACTAATTCCTAGGGTAGTTTTCTGTAACATGAATATGTTTGCATTTAAAAACCTATGGTTTTCCCAGTGGTATAATAAAACTCATGTAGTCAGCTGTTGCTCCCCAGTTGGCACGTTGTGTTTGGAATGTAATAATCCATACGGTCAGAAGCACCGTCCACACAAATGTTCCAAGACCAGAGTATATGACGTACTTTTTAATTTGTGGTTGCTCCGAATAGGGCTGTCTGGTAAAAGCTTCTTTAAAGAACCAACAAAAATTTACTGCCCACAGAAACGGCAATAAAGCGAATCCAGCACGAAAATATGTGCGACACAATTTTAGTTTTTGTTCTCCTGTTGCTTTTGAAATATTCATCTTATAACTTTTAATAATTATTTACAATAAAAGTAAATTTGTTTTCTTTACTTCTTGAGTAGAGATCTATGCTGATCGTTTAAAGCGGCGGTTGTTAAAACAACGTGACAGCTACGAGCCGCTCGCTAATCGGTTTTATGCACAGTTGTACAAATGTTGTTGCAAACGTGCGAAATATATATGTAATATATATATATATATATATATATATATATATAATTTTTATTTAAGAAACTTAAATTTTTACTCCTAAATTTCACCCTAAACAGTACTTTAATTAAGAAAAAAGCTATTTTGGGTTTTCATATACATTGGCCTGTTTTAATATGTATTATTAAACAAATAACAATTTTCACAAATAAAAAAACACAATTTTACTGTAAATGCATTTAAACGGAACTTTAACAAAAACAAAGCATTTATTAACATAAAAAAACAGAAAAAAATAATCAGCCGCTAATATTGGTTGAGTGACACTTAAAAAGAACCGACGACTTATCATAGCCGTTTAGTTCGGACATAGCTTTTGAGTTATTGATACCAAGAATAACAAAACAAAAAACATATGTGAGACAAGGGTTGCCTGGTTATGGTTACAAAGTGGATGTGCAAAAGGCTGAAATTTTTTAAACGTAACGTAACTTGTACTTATTTGTGGCTACACGAAAAACTAAATATAAGACTTTAATCTCAACAATCTTAGAGTGAAGAAAATAAGAAGCGTAAAATACTTAAATTAATGATGTTTTCATTCTATTTTATGTCTAAATACAGAAAAACATAATCATACAATTTTTTTTATCCTTTTGACATACGAATTGAATTTAATTTTCTCCTAGATTTTACGTATGTAAAGTACGTATATTATCGTATATTATGCCAATTAGATGTATTCTTCCGACATTTTCTATACTTGGATTAAATATTTGCAATATTAGTCAGCTTTTTAAATAGACTGAGATTAGCCCTTTTCTGAAAAATGGCAACATTTTTTTTTGCAAATTACCAAAAAGAAACATTGGTTTTTGTATACGTTTAATGTAATTTCACTAATAAAACATGTTCTTTTGATACACACAAATAAAATATTATTTGTTACATTAAACTATTGTATATATTTGCTTTTCATTTTAGCAAAAATTTAATCAATCAAAGTGTAATTATAGTAATGCAATGCAGTGTAGTTTAAAATTCATTTCTAAACAAATTGATGGCGAGTGTTCGGTGATATCCTCTGATAGTTTTTTGTTTGGTAAACTTTTAACTGCATGTCAAATTAAGCTTAAAATATCCGAAATGCTACAAATAAACCCAAACATAATTCGTGAATTTGTAAAGTGTGTGAAAAAAAATATTTTAAATAAAAGTAAACAGTTTATGCATCATCATTACATTGCATATTTACATAAATAAAAGAGTAGTCGCTGCAAATAAATTTAGATACGAAAGGTGTTCCAAAGGACAAACGCTCGGACTAAAATGTTATTAAAAGAAAAGGTAACATTATATTTGTTTTCGTTTATTTATCGAATTTAAAACAAGGCGAATTCTTTTGGTCTTTCTTTAAACAAAGCCTTTGTTGTAGCCGTGTTTTCATCCTGTCGATTTCGCCTTGATTTTTGCCATTGAAAATAAAAAAAAAATCAAACACAGATTCCACAAAATCAGAAAAATTATATTTTTGATATAGTACATATACATACTTTCTAAAGGTTTTTTGTAAAGTTTGCAGTTTTTTTTTTGATTTTAGTAACATTTCGAAAAATTGGTAATTTTGTTTTAAAAGACAATAGATAGGAGTGCTTTATAATTATGAAATAATTTTATTTGTTTTAATACCTTCGTATAAAAAAATAAAAATAAAATGTAACAAAGTAATAAAAGGGTCCCTGCTGCAGTTTTAGATAAAATTTTCAAGGTTCAGTTTTAAAACAAATAATCTTTAAAGAAAAATAAAACAAATGTTTCGTTTAAACAAACATATTATTGTTGTTTTTGTCATTTTCTTTATTTGTGCAAGTGAAGAGTCAATAAGACGTCAATATTAAAACCAACATATGTACATATCGTCATCTGAAATACAAAAGGCTGTAACAACCAAAAAATTCAAAATAGACTTTTTAATTGATTATGATGTAATTAACCAAAATATGTACATCTTTTCTTAAAATTTTACTCATATATGTATGTATGTTCAAAAATACGGATTTTTTAAATGAAATCTAAAAGCCACCTAACAAGTAAATAGTCTTAGGTTCATAAGGTTTTTTGCTTCTTCTGTAAAAAAGTAAAAAGTGTACTTACGGCCTTATGGATTTTAGGTGACGATATACATATTAAAACACATTGACCTTAATATTTTTAATACGAATTATTTAAGGTGGTATTGAAAACCCAGAAAATATATTTTTATGACCAAGCTGTTCAACTCTACCTACATATGTATATCCATATGTATATTAAGGCATATTGATTACCAGGTAGTCTTACTTAATTAACTGATTATTTTTCATCCGCTTTTCTTAAATCTCAAATGTCAAACATCATACAAAAAAAAAAAAAAAAATACCTATGTCTATTCCCTCTTCTCTCAAAAATTTTAGATGTAAAATTTAAAAAAAAAATTTTTTTTGGATTTCTGGACTTCTGTCCGATTTCAACAAAATTAAAAATTTTATTTACTCTCATTTTTATAACCATTTTTACACTTGACCCATTTGTGTGGATCGTTATGGTTGGCGGTTCTCATGTCAACTACTTAATAATCACTTAAAACAAATTTTGTAAGGTGCCAATATTTAAAAAAAAAAATGTTATTTGTTTATTTTTTTTAATAGTAATGGTGTTCACGTCACCAGTTTTAGCCTTGCGAAAGCGCAATAATTTTTTTTTATATAAAAAATAATTGCATTACCTTTCGCTGTTCGCACTTCTTTAAACCAGAAGCGCATATTTTATGCAAAACTTTATAAACAAAAATTTGTTAAATGTAAATTTAATTGCGTGGCCTACCTTCTAAATATCAAATGCAAAAACAAATTTATTGGAAAATTAAAGATCAAGATTAAGAAAAAGATCAATTAGTTAAAGGTAGCTTTTTTCAAAGTGAGCGATGTGAAAAATAAAATGTTAAAAAGTAAACAAAAATTATAAAATACAAAAGAATTTACAAATTTTGAACAATTTTTTTAGGTTAAATTGGTGTTTGCGTCAAAAGAGTAATTAACGTATTTTTGTCAAACTAAAAATGGTGACGTGAATACCTTTAGTATACAAAAACACTGGTGTTTATACATATGTATGTATGTATGAATATGCAAAAAAAATTGTATAGTTTGTTTTACGTTTTATTAATAAAACTATTGTAACATATTCTTTAATTGTCTAACCTCAGGCAAATAAAAACCACTTGTATGTATAACTGTTACCATATGTTGCATGTATGTAACTTCATAAATGTACGTACATATGTATGTATAAGCGTATAAAACCATAATAAGTATTAGGATACAGTGCCGCATGAAAGTTGTGGAAATAATGGTAGTATATTTCTTAGCAAATTAACAAGTAAATAAATTTTTAAGCTTATGTTTGTTTTTTCCTAATAGTCAAGAATTTTTATCGGTTAATTTACCTAAAATTTTAACAATGTTCAATTTTTAATTTTTTATATATTTTTAATAAAAAAAAAGTAATTTAAACCTGTACAAATTAAGGAACCTTATAAATTCCCTATTAAAACAAATCATTGAATTAGTAAGTGCGCTTGATGACAATAAGTATTTGGTGTCCCGATTTATTGCCCTTTTTTGGCGATAAACTAAATATGAAGCACCTAAATAAAATGTTAGAAAACATTTTTTCTCATTCTACTTTTAACTGCTACAATATGCGTTTTCGAGACCATTAGTCACGTTCCTAACTTTTCTAAATACATAAATAAAGTAGTCGACTAAGTAATATCCGTTTGTCCGCGTGTTGGCTGCAATCAGGCTTACGTTCCCCACAGATGTCCTGCGTAACGGCAGCAGAAATAAATTGTATATACTCGGGAAAATCTTGCTTTTAAAAATGAACAAAAACCTAGTCGCCTCTAACTTTTACCTAAATAATAACACAAAAAAAATCTAAATACAACATTAAAACAACAAACTAAATAGTTGTCTTTATGTATGTAAATGGTATTTATTCTTGTTAATATTAATATTATTTTGAAATTAAACAAATATTGCTGCTAATTTAAAATGTATCTTCACTTTTGCCATTTACTGTGGGTAAAACGTTTTTGCTTCTCATTTCAAATTTTTTTAACACGCACCAATTTTGTATAGAATAATGGTCCATCGATTTAACAAAAACTTTGATAAATAAATAAATTTTGCGTGGTATTTAGTATTTTTGCACGTTATGCCAAAAATAATAAAATAATTGTCAAAATCTCTTTTATGCTATTTTTTGATTAAATATTCAATGTCATTGCAGATAATTTTAAAAGGTGTAGAGAAGAATGATTATTTAAATAATGATGTATAACTGACAATATTGTACGTATGTATGTGGCTAGTGGCGGTTACTTTGACATAATTACTACTTAATATACATACATATTTAGTTATCCTTATAAAACATGCCAAATTTTTATTTATTTTATTTTTTCATTGCAATTAAAATATTTATAAATTAAAAGAGGATTTTGTGAAGATTTATTGAATATTTGTTGAGAGTTTTTTTTTCTGGGAGTAATAATCAGTTAAGTTAGTTTTAAAAGAAATCAAATATTAATTCACTTTGATGCTTTAAGGTTCTCGATAAACGACTTAATTCAAAATAATTATTAAAAATTATTAATGCTTTATAAAACAAATTTTTTATAAACAATTTTTTTAATAAATCTTTGACAAACTTTAAAATAAATCGACAACACAAAAACAACATTTAAGAAATAATATTTATTAAATTTTATATTTTTTAACGTTTTTATATTTTACAATGAATTTGAAATCGTAATAAATATTTATTTTTTATTTTGTTGTTAATAATATTAAAAAAATAATATAACAAACGGCCTTTTATTTAAAATAAAATTTATATTATTTTTTAATAGATTTTAAAATAACAAAACCACATTTTTTATATACAACTTACTTACTCATAAATAGAAAGTATTATAAAGTTAAAAGGTAATCGTTTTCTTAAAAATAAAATATTCAAATGCAATTAAAAATCATAGGAGTTACTTTCATCATCACCTTTGCGCACTTGAAAAAAGATTTTGTAAATAATGGCCGCAACCACACCGCCAGCAGTTGGACCCACCCAGTAAACCCAATGGGAGGACCACATGCTATGCACTACCGCAGGACCAAAGGAACGAGCCGGATTCATGCTGGCACCAGTTAGTTTTATCTAAACAAAAGTAAAAAATCGTTATATTTATAAGTTAATTTTTTAAAAATATTATCTGAGAAGGGTCCAGGGGAGAGAAAAAGGATGATCCTTTGGCAAATTATGCAACCGTTAGTTATTAAAATTTTTTTTAATAAAGAATTTATTAACAACGTTCTTTAGCTAGAGAATTTATAAAATGTTTTTCTTAAGTAAAGAAATAGTATAAAAATTCCATCAATAACTTTAAAAATATATAGCACTTTTTTGAAATTTAATTTAGATAAATAATGAAGTTATTAAAATATTTCTAAAAACAAATTTTATCGAGCTTTTTCTAAATATACAACCAATTTAAATTTCCAAAAAATGTAATCATTTTTAAAACTTACGGCACACAAATGACCTGTCACAATAGCCAGACCAATTGCTAGCGGGGCAGATCCTTTAATATCTTGACGCTTGGGATCGCATACAGCTTTAACAACTAAAATCAATATTGAAGTAATTAAAGCTTCAATGAGTACAGCTTGACCTTCGCCCATTGTGGGTGCCATCAATGAAACACCAAGACCAAGACCACCTATTGTTTGTGGTATGACAAACTGGAAAAATATGTTTAAAGTAAATAAAATCATAAAAAATTTTCAAAAAAATAAGTTTTGTATTTAAGGCTTATACATACACTTAATATAGCCGCACCAGCAATAGCTCCCACACATTGTACGATTATATAGAAAATACCCTTCAATATACTCATTTCGCCAACAATAACAAAACTAACGGTAACCGCTGGATTAATATGGCAACCGCTAATGTGACCAAATGTCTTAATTGAAATAAAAGATTAAACTAACATTATTTATCAATGTATAAAATTATTTAGTGGTACTTACCTGCGCCAATGTTGCCACTGTTAAACCAAATGTTAATGCAATTTGTGGCACTGTTGGTGCATAATCACTGCCGCCGGTGCAGCTGCCAACACCGATCACTACCAGCAGAAAGGTACCAATCATTTCTCCAAACAACATTCGCCATATTTTCTTGTTTTCCGTTATATCGCTGACACCCAAAAACTTGGACAACTCTAAAAGAAAATGAAAAAATTGGTATGAAAATATTATTACAAAAACTAAGGACCTTTAAAGCTAAATTCACCCATTGTGTCTGAACAAAAATTTTGTACGGAAAAAGTTTTTTTTTTGATAATGAGTTTAAAAAAAAG
Organism: Paykullia maculata; assembly: GCA_003055125.1. Classification (NCBI taxonomy): domain Eukaryota; kingdom Metazoa; phylum Arthropoda; class Insecta; order Diptera; family Rhinophoridae; genus Paykullia; species Paykullia maculata. Next base: position 16,004 of record NDXZ01002804.1, read on the forward strand.
AGAGACGTCAAACTCACTAAAAAAAATTTGTTCGTACAAAATTTTTGTTCAGACACAATGAGTGAATTCACCTTTACTTTTTCGGGCCTTAAACTATACCTTATCACCACAAGGGGTGGGAATATATGTATGTATGTACATATGTATGTATTAGCTTGTGATTCTGTTTGTTACAAATTCGTATTACATATTAAGTATTTATTCAAGACATAGCAAAGTTCATATGCATGTATATTATTAAGCTTTGTCCGGACAATTTTTTTTTATACTAAGTCAGAGACGTCAAGGTTAATATAAAAAAAATTTGTATATCTTGGTAGTTTTTTTAAATCAAATTATGCTATGTATGTTTGTCTGTGGGAAACATTCTCGTTACCAGCCTATTGAGCCGAAACAAATTAAATTCGCCTTAACTGTTTATAATATCAAATAGAATAAGAGTTAAAGAACGAAATGTGAAAGAGTTTGGGGATTTTCTTTTTAAAAATCTTACTAAGTAACTTTTTAACTACCGATCGGAAATATACACATACAAATTTGGTAACTAATTTTATAATGACTTATGCCCAAATCCACTGACAATGGTTAAGCCAATTATATTTTACAGATCTTAGCACCAAAAACCCGTATTAGTTAAACTAGTTATCATTTTAATTTACAAATAGTTGACTTATGAATTTAAACGTTGGCCTAAGAGATACTTAAAGTTTAATATCCTTAAAATCGGTTTTTTAGGGTAAAGGTTAAAAAAACACTATTGAACTTTATAAAATAATTTATCTTATTTGTATGATAAGAACGGACCTCCTAAAAGTTTTAGCACAACCATCTTCATCATATACTTTACAAAAAAAAAAACTGTTATTGTTATGCATAACATACATTACTGCTATTGAACATTATTGTAATGAATAGTTAATTGAAACAAATGGAAATAAATATAAAATTTTAACAACTACTCAGATTATTTAAAACTTGAAACGTTTGAAGAGCAGGAGTCAAGCTTTCAGAATATTATTCTGTGAAGAACAACGTTGCCTACCAGAAATGTAATTTTTGTAAATATGTAATTAATAAATTTTGTAATTCAATATTTTTTTTGAAAGTAAATACTTAATAAAGTAATGCAAACTTAATTTTCTTAATCTTATTAAATGAAAGCTTAACCTTTTCCAATACATGTAATGTGTATTTGATTTTTTTCAATTACAACTCTCATTTTCCATTATTGTAATTGAGAACTTTTTTTTGTTACACAATTTTATTGGGGACAGGTGTTTACAAAGAAAAAAAAAATGGTTTTTGTTCCCTTGTTTTAATTAAAGTTATTTTACAATTTTTATAATTAAAGCAAAACTGACGGTTGTAAACAAAAATATAGAAAATAACAGATTATAGTATATCAACAGTTTTTAAAGAAGAGTGATTTAAGAGGTCATTAAAGGCAATACTTCGAAAAGGTGGAGTAACATTTTTAAAGTGTTACATAATTACCTGGTAACATTTAAAAAAAAAAGAGACTTGAGCATTAAAATTTAATTACTACATTTACTTACCAACTGTTTCAACCATTTCTTTAACAGATTTGATTAAAATTTTCAAAAAAATCTTTGTTTAATACGATAATACTTTTATTGTTTGGTGTTTCCCAATTTAAACACTTGTTTTCCTTTAAAAATGTAATTAACTTTTTATTGTTATTGTTTTATTATTATTTTTTACAACTTTTGTTTAATGTCTAAAGAAAGTGTTTAAAATTTAAAGTGGGTGCTTAACATCGAATCAAAAAGAAATTTTTTAAACACAAGTTTGAAACAACACAAAGACAGACGATATTATTTGTAACGAGCACTTCAAATGCAGACAGGCGTTTAAATAAAATTTACCAAAAATTTGTATTTTGTTGATGTAATTTCACTATGATTTAGGCGGAGATTGTTATGAATAATTGTTAATTATGTATTTAATAACAGTGACAGTAGCAGCGACATTGATTGAAGTGAAAACGAGAGTATAAAAAAAAACAACGTTTTGATTTAATTTTAAAAAGTTTTATTATGAAGGGTGGTTGAGTTATTTTTCTTGTTAAATAATAAACACTTGGTTTCTTTAAAAAAATTAACGAATGATCGATAAAATGTTTGTTATGGTTACAGGTCGAAAATAAAAAAATTAACTTGTGACCCTTGATGAACGACAACAAATCGTTAATAATTAAACTTGAATAAATTGTTAAAGTGGCAGACGACAGCCAAAGTTAAAATCAGTTAGGGCAGGTTAATTCAAATATTTCTCTTTTTCGCTTTTTTTGCTTTAACGTTGTTTACACGACCGTTGTTTAACCGCGAATAGATGTTAAAATTATTTTGCATCAAACTAAAATATACTTTTTCCATTTGAAAAACACATAAAAATGAAATTTGCGCTATTAAAGCAGCGTTAAATTTGCGCGCAAGCTTTCTAGACAAATTGAAACAACTACCAACACACAAGTGAATAAATAAATACAACCGAAAAATAACTCAATTCAAATCAAATTCATAAACTTTTATTAAGACATGAGATACTTGTATTCGTTTGCAATTTCAACAATAAACACAGGCAACAACCAACCATTTACCACTATCTAAGTTAAATTACGCTTTTTTTGTTTATTTCTTTCCTTTTTTTGTTGTTGTTAATAAATGAACAAATTAAGCTCTGTTGGTAGCATTTGTGTATTATATTGTATTTATTATTACGATTTAGCTTCTTTATTTAAAAAATATAATTTGACATTAATCATGTTATTATCATAATAAAAATGGAAACAGTGGCAAAAAAAAGTTTCGTTAAAAAGAGTTCCACCAAGGCTTTCCAAACCTACATACTACATACATATGTATGTATATCCATATGCACCTATTAAATGCGTTACAACGCGTTGTTATTCTTAACCAATTTTTAGAACTTTCTCTTTGCATTCCTTAAAAGTTATTCAGGTTTCCGATTAAATATATTTGTGTTCACTCAGCATGCAACGTTTCAAGACGACTTATTTTTAGAACTTTTCTCGAATTTTTATAGAAAACGGGAATTTATTTAGCGAATTTTTTAAGTCTACACTTTTATCTTTTATAGGTATATGTTTTTTTTTTTAATATTTACTTTAGAAACTGAATCTTTTTTGACAATATAAGAATTAATCAGGCCTTAAAACTTTCTTTAAAGTAAATCTTGTTAAAAACTGTAAAAAATCTACTTTAATAAAGTTTGTAAATCTGTATCTTTCTTACTAATCTCTTTGAGTATTCCGCTATATTTTGATTAATAACACTGTGCGACAGTGAAAAAGTACACAGACTTGGCTATGTAGGTTCGATAGTACTACTTGAGCTGAGTAAAACCCTAGCCCCGTTTTGCAATATTAGCTGGCGTTTTGATTTAATGGGCCTCAACATATTGGGACACTTGGTGAATTTTCGGAAAAATGGTATCATAACCTTTTAGCCAATAATTCATTCAGACTTGGTGATAACAGTGTTTTTCGCAAAAAAGGCAATTTTTGCTATTTAAGTCGTCTGAACATGTTCAGATCGTATAGGTATATTTACAAAAATTGTTTTATTTGACTCTGGTTACATTTTTGTAGAAGATAGTATGGGAAAAAAGAAAGATTCATGCGAGCTATGCTCAAAAAACTAAAAAAATCCAATTTTTTTTGCATTTTCTTAAAAATTATACAAAACCTACAACTTTGCCGAAGACATTAAAGTCTGAATGAGTTATTGGTAAAATGTTATGGTACCATTTTTTTTGGAAAATTCACTAAGTGTCCTAATATGTTGAGGCCCATGAAAGTAGTACTATCGAACCTTTATAGCCAAGTCTGTGTACTTTGCAAAAAATTGTTTTTTGCTGCACAGTGTAATCGAATCGAAATACGAAGACATTTCGTTTTTTGTTCCACTACACGCCAAACCACTTTGGTGATCATACACAACATAATCGACGTTATATTAAGTCTAAGCACGTAAGACTTTCCATTTCATTAGGGCCCTCCTAATTTGATTTGAATTGCGATATTATTCACTAAAATTGTAATTAAAAGATTTTCTTTTGGATATTTTTGACAGTCGGAATAGCTATCATATTATTTTGCCCTGGCAAAATTCAACTAAAATTAAAGGGCGTTAGATAGCTAGACCCGATTTACAATTTATCTATGATATAAGTTGTTACTGGGTAATGAGCTTTAGAGTCAAATCTCAAGTCTCTAGCTCTATCCGTTTGGGCTGTGTAATGATAAATCAGTCAGTAAAGTTACTCCTTTATATATATAGATTAAATTTATATTGTTTCAAAAATATATTGTTGTTTAAATGATGCACTGGCAGGGTTTTAACCTTAACCACCTCCTCAACCTTCAGAATTTTTGTTTGTTTTCCTATTTGTGTTAGATAAATGCATACTTTAATTTTTTGTTAATATACATAGGCTTAGAAGACATAAGAAGCTTGTAAGAGGGGGTGTAAAGTTTAATTGAAAATTATTTTAAGTATTTCTTACATTTAAGGTGTTTATCTATAGGGTGGTACAAGGGTAATGTCATTATCTTAATTGCTACCACTAATTCCTTATCTGCCTATAACATAGACGTAGAATGTAATAATGACATTTGATGAACAATTAAGATGCATTCACATTATGATCACTTGTATACCAAAAAAATCTCTTGAATCTTCTGTACTAATCTAATACAATTTTATTTAAAAATGCAAACAAAATTGGAGTTTCGCATGGCTTTGAATAAACAACTCTATTACAAATTTTTTTAGGTTACCTTTTAATATTGAAAGAATGATCTTAATCCATTATGTAATGTTTAAGTTAAAATCTAATACGTAAAGATCCAATGATATATTCTTAAAAAGTAACAAATATCAAAACTACTTTATTTATTTTTCCACTCTTTAAAGAGTTGGTCTGTTTTCACAACGATTGTGTTGGAGCAATTGTTCAAAGATAAAGAATTGTCACTGACAAAGAAGTTCAGTGACAAAGTCAAGAAGAACTAGCAGAACCATTAGGAGTAATACGACAGTTAATTTCCTATTGATTAAAAGCATTAATATTTATTAAAAAAAATAAAATAAAATTGGGTGTCATATGAACTAAGGCCGGGAAATGTTAAACGCTGATGTTGTACATACATATGTACCGCTTTCTATTCCTGTGTCTTTTTTTTCGTACACAAAACAAGACTTGCTGCATGAAAAGTATCTTAGTGTAAATGCTGACTAATAATTTGTTGTTTTATAATAAATATTAACATGATATTATATTAAAAATAATAAAAAATTTAAAGTGTTAAAATTTTAAAACAAAAATTACATATTTTTAATATCAATTTTTGTCTACTAATGATAGTAATACAATATAATCATTAAGGAGAACAATAAATTATTTAATTTTATTCGCTCGTTGACTTGCTAATTGTCAAAAAAAAAAAAATAACAATAATAATATAAGTTACATTTGTAGAAGTATGAAAATTAAAAAAAGTACTAAATAAATAATTCTACCAAAGTAAAGTTAAAATTTTTTATATTGCTGCGCATATAAATAAATAATGATTAAATAAAGTTTAAATATTGTTTAATAGCTAGAATTATAATGTTCGCATAAGTATCTACGATAAAATGAAGAATTTATGTATGTATGTACGTAATATTTATAAGAGGAATACAAATTATTATTCTAAACTTTTGTTCCCAAACTTTAATAAGTGTCAGCCATTAATTATTAAGAATTTGATTGTCACTAGCAAAAACTAAAAGAAAAAATAATGTATCTAGGTATGTTATAAAACTTTGGACTATTTTTCAAAGTCCGCCTAAAAGTAGGCAATGTGACATACCCAGCAAATGCAAAGTCAAACGGTTAAAATAGAATGGATACAAAATGCATTTTTAAAGTGTTTAAAATTATAGACTTCGTAAACCCTCTTTTTGTTAAAAAAAGCTATTATTATCGATTTTTTCTTAAAAGTTTGACATATGAAAAAAATTATCCTTAATTACCCATTTAATCTTCGTGTTTGCTAGGAAGCTGCAATTTATTTTTGTTCTACATGATGTAATACTTTTTTACTAACGCTCTAACCTTCAATAGTATTTTAATTAATTCAATAATTTAATTGTATTATGGCACCGTCATTTTATCCGTTAATAATATTTTACAAGTAACTAAGATTTTCATAAACAAATTACGTGCTATGAGTTTGCGAATTTAAAAAAAAAATAATTCAAAAGAAATAATTTAAAAATGCATTGTTTTAATCATTACATACAAACCTACCGGCATTCTTTAATAGAGAAATTAATAATAATGGAATGTTAAATTTTGTTGTAAACAATTTAATATTTTTTTGAAGGAAAATTTTTGATATTTATCGTATCTTTAGCTGTTGCAGTGTTGGAAAGGTATTAAATGTTTGAGATTTTTATGTAAATTTGCATGTCAGACAAAAGATTTGCAAATATTTAAAATTTATCGCCCATTTAAATCCTATAATTTAAAAAAGATCACCTTCCATTGGCGATTTCTTTACTCTTTTAATGAAATTTTCTTACTTTTTTATGAACAAACATATTATGTATTTTAATATCTTAACTGTTTCTAATACATACAATTAACGTGAAGCTGAATTCACTCATTGTGTCTGCACAAACATTTTGTCTGGACAAATGTTCTTTTATATTGAGTTTTAAAAATTTTTGTTCCGACACAATGATTGAATTCAGCTTTAATTGCAATTTTATTGCCAAAAATTTTGTAGTTTTTTTTAGCTAATTGCGGCAAATCAAAGCAAGTCTTATAAAATAATATTTTACATTTAGAGAAATTCTTTGCAAACTTTGCTAGCAAACACTTTCTTTTAAAACTTTTATAAGTTCATATAATATTTTGTCATTCGAATAGTTGGAATAGTTTACTTGTTTTGTTATAAAGTTCTTTGCTTTTATGCATTTTAAACTGGCTGACTTTATATTTCTCTATACTAGGAACGAAAAACACAACGAAATTTTTAAATACAAGAAACTTTGCACTCCCTGTCCTTTCCTCTTTCCACACTCTTCTATAAACTATAGATATGGCAAACAAAACTTTGCTTGTGTGAATGCACAAAATGCAAAAACAAGGAATAAAAATTGTAGTCCATTAGATAATTATTGTTACAGTAGATAAATAAATACAAAAGCTATTTAGAAAAATTGAGATTAATGGGACAGTAAATTGAAGGTTAATGTTATACGTATTAAATTAAAATTTGTCAAAGCATCAAAAGTTAATGAAATTACATATGAGTATGTTTATAACTAACACTTTCTTTTATTTTCAATGAGAATATGTAGCGTATAACAGTTATACCCTTGCAGCATTGACAAGTATGTACATTACAGCAAGCTTTATTAAGATTTAAGACTACAGATTGTATTAAATTAATTATCAAACTCTTTCAATTGATTAATTTACAAAAATACTCATTTGTAATCGATACTCTTTTAATTGATAAATGATGTCAATTTGCCTAAATTTTAGAAAAACATTTACATTTACGACCATTTAATATCAGCATAGTGTAACGGCTAATTTTTAAATGTCAACAAAATGTTAATAACATTAAAAACAGCTACGTTGTTGTGGTGTTGAATTCGTTTTTAAAGATTTTCCTTCGCTTACAAATTTAAGTACATAAGTACATACATATGTACATACATATGTACATATATTATAAGTTTATAAGAGTGTCTTGCATTAACAAACTATTAATAAGAAACATTATACCTATTATCTGACTTATATTTAAGTTTAAGTATAAATAAATTAAAGAAAAAATTTAAGTTAAATTAGATTTAGGTTAAAAATTAGTTTAAAAAAATCATATTATGTATTAACATGTATTATACCTTTATTGGTTTTTTTAAACAATCAAATCTATCTTCTCCCTCCATATCCCCTTTTTTACGACACTCTCAATCCCTATTACTTTATGTTTAGTAAAGTGTATAACAGTGTGCAGTATAACTGCATTTACTAACATTTCTGTAATTGTTGATATTATTTCAACGCTGCTACTGCATCTGCTGCTGCTGCGGCTTATCCATTCTGCTGCGATTGTGTTTGTTGTTTATTCATACTTCATATACAGTTTGCAGTTCTGCTAATAACATTTGTTATCTGCGTTCATGCTGTATTGTTGACTTAAGGTCTGTGAATTTTAGTCGCAAGTAGTTTAATTTCGAAAGTCAGAACGTGCGCATCACAAGTTTGTTGGTAATAAAAAATAAAAATCATACTAAAGTGTTAAAAATTAACATAAAAAATAATAATATTTAAACAAAACAGTCCCTAAGTGATAAAAAAGTTATCATTATTTTTTTTTAATAATTTAACGACAAAAACGGAACATAAAAGTTTTAAAAGTGATTGTAATAAATAATTTATATTATTTTAAAAACTATTGTTAAAATTTTAAAGGTAAGTGTTTTTAGGATTTATTAAAAAAATATTATTTTAGGAAGTTTAAAAAAATGTTTAAAAAAGTTGTTAATGAAAAGTAATTTTTTTTGGAAATTTTTGTGCAAAGATTTTGTTTTAAAAATATTACCTATGTTTAAAATTTTTTTTTATTATAAAAAAATATATGTATATAAAACTCTAAATATTGCTAAAACAATTTTTCTAAATAAAAAAAAAAAACCGAAAATTTTGTTTCGTTTAAATATTACCTCAAATTTATTTCAATCTTTAATCGATAAAAATCATTTATTCCTTTAGAATTAAAAAACGTTTTCCTGAAATTTTTCACATTCCTTCTTGGTCAACTTTGAATGCAATTATTTTTTAAATTCCAAACATTTTATTATATAAATTTCCCAGTTTTAAATATGAAAATAATTTGTATTACTCATTTTTTAATATTGCAATAAAACAAAATAAAAAAAGTTATATTTTCCTTTGTGTTTTTTTTAAAGTATAAAAAGATAATTGAATATTTGTTTATAATTTAATTTTTTTTATTTTTTCAATGTGTTTACTTAATATAAACCACTAAATGATAAATACTCAAGTTTGTAATTCTATGCTAAAAATAAAATAATTGTTTTTACCTTATGTTTATACAAAAA
>NDXZ01002804.1:25205-37075 GCA_003055125.1 Paykullia maculata
AAAAAAAATCATAATAAAAATAACTTATTTAAAGGATATTGACGTCTTCCTTCTGGTAATATTTTGTACACTTCCAAAACGTAATTTTTTTGCTGAGTACCTTTAAAATAGTCTCAAAATTTTATTTTCTGATTTTTTTTCGATAAAACCTAAACTTTACTGGCGCTCGTCTTGCACAGCTGCCATTTAATTATGCGACATAGTGGTCGCAACTCTTAATCTAATCGCAGCATCGTTAACACCGACAATCAAAATCTGGCTCGTAGTATCATCAAAAAGTCTTAATTGTTAGTTACTTTTGTTGTCTCTTTTTTTGGTGGTAACAAATTAGAGCTTAAATACTGTAATTAGACGACAAATGAATGAAATAAGTATATTTTTTCTGGGCCATTACACCCTTCATCAGTCTTTGTAGTGTTTTTTATTTGAGTTTCGTTTAAAACCAAACATAAGTAGCAAAAAAGGATTTATTGGTTTTTGTAGCAAACACCAAAAACTTATTATCAAATACTTGTAACATTTATTATGTATTTCGATTAATGTGAAAACTTTTTTGAGTTTATTTTAGAACGCCTTTTTTATATAATGAAATTAAAATTTCGAAGATCGTCTATTGGTCTAGTAGGGTCAGGCACAGTTGAGAAAAAATTAAAAGGATAGTCGCATGTGCTTTTATAAGAGTTAAATAACTTGAAATATGTATAACCATAAAAAAGTAGTTTTGGCAGCCGTCTAGCTTAATGTGCCACAGTGCGATGCTGTTTACTGACAATATTACTGTATAAGAAAGAGGATTTTTCACTTGTTTTTTTATATATAGAGTTAGAGCTGTGTTAAGGTTTGGTCACCTTATGTAATCTACCGTGGTGCGATGGTTAACTGCTCCAGAATTATTATCAAATTTAACTAAGGTTTTCATGTAATAATTTTTTTTACAAAAAAAAAAAAATTCTTTCAATAAATATAGCGTCACTACTTAGTTTTTTCTAATTTTTTTTGTTATCGTAATATTTTCTTGTCTTATGTTAGTAATCTATAAATACTATTACCTGTAATTAAAGCTTATTAGCTTTATTATAAGAGAAATAAAATACATATGTATGTGTGTATAATAAATTGTTTGAGTACATACATTTTAAAATGTATCAGTCAATTTAAAATAGTGTATAATAAGCATTAAATAATAAAATTAATGAATGAACGAATGTTATAATAAATCGTTAACGTATATAAGAAAAAAATCATGCAAAATCTTAAATAAGTTTATTTAAATAATTAACATTTAACAAGAAGCGAACATACAACAGCTGATATATATATATATATATATACTTATATGTATATGCATATGTTTATTATAGTTCTTATGCCCAAATTCACTGTCATTAGTTGACTGTTTGTAAACTAAAATTATAACTATTCTTTAACTAATACGGACTTTTAGTGCTATGAATAAAATTTCATTGGCTATACCGTTGCCATTAGTTAACTAATGGTAATGGAATTTGGGCATTAGTGTTTAATTATTATTTTTTATCTAATAGTTACAAAAGCATGCTAAAAATATGACTTTAACAAGTATAGAGTAATCAAAATTAAAAGACAAACTAACCCATCTAAAAAATTGTTTTTCCCCTGAAAGGAGAGCAAACCAAAGATGGTTACTAAATTTATATATTAAACCACCACTTTTTGATAATTCACACACATTATGTTTCCACATACATATACATATATTTTTATACAAAAATTGCGATTAAATAAACCATTTAAGCGTCATCTGCTTAATTAAAGTAATAATTTTTTTAATTTTTCAAAATTTTCTTTTGATCACAGATGGTATGTTTTTATGTGTATTTTTTTACAGATTTGTTTTTCATATAAAAATAAAACCTAAAAAATCTAATGACAAGTAGACCATCAAATAAGATCATTTTTCTCTTTAAGCACACGGACGGACACCAGAAGCAGACAAAATGTGCTATAAACTTTTTTAAGAAACATAAAAACAGTTTTTCTAAAGATTGTAGGGGCGAGAGAGAATTTCTGTGAACATTTTTTTTATAAAGATTTGGGTTTTTGTATCATAAAATTGTGTTATTAAATTTTTTTATAATTAAAGATAAAAATGTTTTATTTGCATACACGAGTATGTGAATAAACAAACTTTAATTAAATGCCGGCATTTTTTCTTTTTAAAAATAAATCATTTAAAGATATTTTTCATAAATAGAAAATTTAAAATTTTTATTTTACTGCAGCTTTATTTTTGTGTTTTATTGTACGGTTATTGTTTTTATATCAAAACATTTTGCTATTGAAGTATTTGTGTTATGGACCTCCTCATTTAAAGCTCTAGTTGTCTAATTTTAACCAAGTGGTATTATAAATATATCAAAAATAAAAACTAATTCAACTAAATAATTAATAGTGGGTTTTCCTACCGCCAACGTCAAGTTACAAGTTATTCGTTATTAATCACAATTGCAATAGTGACGTAAAATGGCGCTAAATAAAAATATGCACTGCAGTGTGTTTTCTTGGTTTTATGGCCTATTTTCATTAGCATAGTAATATAAATGTGGTTTTTATGCATAAATAAAATGTATTTTAAAACATTTTACTTCACTTTATTTACAATTTCTTTATAAATTATTTATTTTGGTCTTGGACTTGTGTTTGAATATTTTTTTTTAACAATAATCAGTCGAATGGCATCATAAAAATAATATTACATATACAAAATTTTGTCTACTGTAGTAATAAAAATAAAACTCTTTAATATGTATAACAGGTCGCGTATGCGTTTTTATCTAAATGCGTGATCAAAAACAATTGCCAGTTTAGCCAATTTTTAAGTGTCAGAAATAGTTGATACTTTTTTGTTGGGTTTTGGCTTTTTTTAAATAAAAAATACATAAATGACTTTTAAATAAAAGTCGAAAGACAAAGTAAGAGATCATCTTTCTATGAAAACTTAAGTATTAAAATAAACAAAAAAAGTTTTGTTTTAAATCGTTTTTAAAATATCTCAACACTACTGTGAACACTACTTCTCTAGCAAGTACAATATCTTTAAAGAGGATTTTATTTATCTAAATCACATATTTAACCTTAATTTACATATGTTTTTGTATGTATAGCATAAAAACTAACCGCATTCGTTTAAATAAATGTTTAATAATAATGCTGGCATATGAGTATGATGCATTTCTTTTCATTTGAAATGTGTAGGAGCTGTTGAACGAGTGTCATCTTCATTATGCTAATAATAATGATGATCGTCATCATTATAATTATGTACATATAATGATTGTAAACTATTTCAGATGACAAAAGTGCCAAATTGTTGTCTTTATGTTTACACTTAATAAAATATTTTTTAATTAAAATTTCCAAAAAACTTTTATGAGTTTTATTGTGCACAATTTTTAATGTCTAAATTTTAAACGTTAAAAAAATAAATTTGTGTTATTTTTTTTAGATAAGACTAAAACGGCTTAAATCAAAAGCAAGATTTTAGATAATTAAAAATTTTATCAAAATATGATTCAATGAAATTATAGTGTAGTTTCAAAAATTATCGAAAAAATAGTATTTTCCGTCTGTAATAGGTGATATGGGAGCAAATTTAGTTTGTAAAAAGCAGGGGTATTCCTAGTCTTGCCTATTTAATTTTTGTTTTTTAATTGTTCCAAATACATCTAAAATACATCTAAAATTTTTCCAAATACGCAAATATTCAAGATCTTATCTTTTAATAACTTTTTATCTTTTTTTTTTAGATATAAAAATATAATAAAAATTCCTAAATATATGTTATAAGCTCAGCTGATGATTTTTTTTTTGTATAAAAACACTTGTCAAACTCAAGTCAAATATACAAAAACAATTATAAATATTCTTTAATGCCAACTACTTATACATATGAACATAAAATATATGTAAAAAAAGTACAAAAAATCGGCTCCCTTTTGTCATTACCTTGTTACATTTTTGATTCAAATTGAGAATGATATAAATAAAATTAAAAACAATTATTATAGTTAAACGTATAATTTAGTTTCAAAAGGTTTTACACAACAGAGTAGCGACATATTTAAAATAATAAAATAAAATTTCTAAAATAAATTCTTTATTTCACTGGAAAACAGTGCAAATATGTAATATCCTTTAGAAAAATAAAATTATCATTAAAACATTAAGGGTGTTATCCTACTTTTTTTTTATTATTTCTCTTAATGAGTTCATTTGGATCATGCTGCTTATCTCAAGTTTCTTTAATTAAAAAAATACCATAAGGGACAAAAATATAATTTTTTCACCCCCTAATAATAATTTAAATAAAAAATTCATTTTTATAGTTTGATTAATTAAAATAAAGTATTCTAAGAATAAATATCTGTTTTTTTTTTGTGTATAGTTTTATATTTTTAGGTTTATTAGTTAGAAAATTTCAAATGTCAAATTTTTTTACAAATGATATTAAAAACATTCTATTAAAGTAAAGAAAAGGTGGCATTTAGTCTCCCTTTTTGTGATATCCCAATGCAATCAAAATAAATTTTCTATTATTTCAGTTTCCTGGTTTGTAAATACATAAATTGAATCCAAAAAGCATTAGAAGAATACACAAATAGCATTTCAACCCTCTATTTAGTTTTTGTTTTCACTCAGGATTATTTATTGTATGTCGAGTCTTATGTTTTTAGATTCTTGTAACGATTTTTGGTTTCTCATTTTACCCAAGATCATATGCGGCGTTGCCTAATTTCATGTTTTTATAAAAACCGTTGAATTAAAAATGCCATTTCTTTCCCCCTATATGATTTTTCATTTAACACTTAGGATTAACAAGCCTACAATATTTTTTCTACTTATACATATACTAAGAATATTTAAAAATAACCACTGGAATTAAGATAAATTATCATTTACCTTCCTTCCTTTTAATGTTATTTATTTTCACCCAAAAACATATAAACATATGTATTTAATTTTATGTTTTTACGATAATTTATTTAAGACAATTCACAAAGTGCTACGGGATTGGGGAAAAAGTACTATTTTGTCGCACAATATAATTTTCTATCACAATCAAAAATAAATAACTTTCCGTTAAGGTAAATTCAAACGAGTAAGGGGCGTTATTTGAAATTATTAACGAAAAAAGTATTAAATTCAAGTTGAAAAATTCAAAAGTTTAAAGAAAAAATTACGTTTTAATAAGTACCATAATATTAATTAGTATTTTACCCTTTTTACCCCCATATGAGTTTAAAAAAAATGTTGCCTTTTTTGTACCCTTTTTTGTTTTTAAGTTTAAAAAATACCATTTTGTATTTGTATTTGTTATCTGTGTTATCTCTTAATAGATACATATATGAATATTAAAATTATTTTGAATAAAGACCATATAAATATAGCTTAGTGAAACACAGTTAACTCTGAAAAGGTATCAGTTAGTAATGGGTATTTCATAGTTATTTTATATCTGTCAAAAAAATTATTTATAATTCAATTGAGATTGAAATAAAATCAAACATAAAGTTCTTGTAAACAATTTGTAATTAATGAACTTTCTTAAGTTTGGCTTAAATTTTTACACTTTAAATGATAAAAATGCATAAATAAAATGTTATTTTTAATTAATTTACTTTTTATTGCCAAACTCGCGCTAAACTCTCGCATGCTTCGATTTGAAAGAGTGCGTGTTGTTTGTTGTTGTTGTTGTTTTAAGCCAATTTGCCATTAAATATATGTTAATGCGAGTAAAACTTATTTGCTGTTTCTTTTCAAGATCAATACAATACGATTAGCACTTGAGTGTTAATTATCTGGCAAATTGATGTGTGCATTTGTATGTACATATGTAAATGTGTATAATGGGGCATAATGTTTAATAATAATAATATTACTACAAAAACCGCATAACAGCTGTATAAAGATGCCAAGTGGTAAATCCTGTTCCCGGGATTTTCGGTATTGTTTTAATTTCGTTGCTTCCATAATTAATTAGTCTGTTTCTTTACTTTGTACAGTTCACTAAATTGAGAATTAGCACAAAAAAAAAATACTTTGCTAAACCAAACAAAAATATAGCAAGCACCGGGAATCACCAAAACCAAACTGCTAGCGTAATAAAAGTCCAAAAATCCTGACTTCAATAAATTCCCTAAATCCTTAAACTATTTTTGACTGGCATCTCTACAGATGTTTGAACCTGGTTTACAAACAATTATTAAAACTCCATCAGTGTAATTTGATGATAAATAAATTTTTTTTAAATTTTATCAAAGGATTAATTAGCAGTGACAGATTAGAAATTCAATAATATTAATTATTTCTTTAGAGGCAGGTGTAAACAGGTATATAATGGCCTAATATATAAAATAGTAACTTTTAAATATATAATACGTTGAACAGTAGTTGCATTGAAATAAAAGACTGGTACCAATATTTTTTTTTACATCTGGCAATGGCTTACTGTCAACGTCAATACGCTGAAAATATACTTGATTCCAACCCACTGTTTTATCGCAACGTTCTGTTCGGTTTTAAGGAATATTTTTGGCTTAATAGGCACCGCAATGATGTCACCGGTTTTATGGTCCTTCATTGGTGCTTATTTCTATAAAATTAAATCGACAAAAACGCTTTTGTTAACGATGGACGGTACGTGAAAGATTACAAAAGCCAATGGTTTCTTTTTTAATTTCCAAATAATTACTTTTCACACTTTCGTAATGGGAAAAAGATGATTTAATTTCTTTCATAATTTCAATGGTATTTTAATTGTTATTTGTTAATATTTCAAACAAATAAACGTAATAAAAGCATTGAGTATAAGTATGAGTAAATACTTAAAACAAATATTAAATTAATAAAGATCAAGTGAAGCACTTGAGTTTGTTGAAGCTATGACGCTTAGAGCACAAAAAAAAATATTAAACTTAAATTATTGTGTTATTTTTATTTATTAATTATTTTTATATGTATGTTTAAACATTAAATTGTAAGAAATATTGTTCAAAGTTCCATTTAATATTCTTTTTAATATAAAAATGTTTTTTTATTTAACCAGCAGCAAACAGTAGAAATATGTATATATTTAAGCAATAAATTAAAAATGAATAAATTTTTTTATTTTTAATTAAATTTTTTGATAATTACGTAAGTAAAGTAATTTCTTTTTTAATAATTACATATTTACATTTTTTGTTTGTTTTTGCTTTACATTTGAATTTTTGAAAATGTTGTGTCCAAACATGCTTTTCATGCGATTTTATTTTATTCAATATATACTTTTAATGCTTTAGTGACTAATGTTTTCCATCAATTTACGTTTTTTTTTTACAAAATATTCAAGTTTATTATCCAAATAGGTAATACATGTATTTACTATTATTTGTTTTTCACTTTTTGTTTAACAATCTTAACTCTTTAAGTTGCATTTCATGTTGATAACCTTTGAAAGCTGCTGCTCCCAATCTTTTTTAAGCCGTAAACAAAATGTTTAATTTAAATTTTAAATTGTGGTCCAGAAATGAAATTATAAAAGTATTTAACATTAAAAAGTAGCGTTATTCTTTAAAAACACAGTTGATACTCTTTGGCAACTGTCCATTTATTTAATATATATAAATATATAATGTCATATGTCCTAAACATTTAAAATAGTTTAGGTACTTTGTTGTTGCTTTTTCCGGTCGGCTAAGGATAGTTTACGACAGAACAATAAACATAGCAAACATAAACAGAGTCATATTATTTTAGGACACTTTCAGTATGAAAAGTAACTTAAACCATTTAAAATTTTTAGGACATATGACATTATGATATCATAAGTAAGCTTGTGAATCCCTCAAATATAAATAATAAATTTATAAAAAAAAATACATTTTAAATAGTAATAATATTTGGTTATCGACAACAAATCATAGTGATCTCATTTAAAACAAAAATATTTTTAATCACAATAATCAAATATACATCTACATTTATTCGTGTTATGTTAACCGTCAACAAAAACTGATACATATGAGTTTTTAAGCATTTTTACAACAACGTTTAAGCCATTTAGAAATGTTAAACATTTCGTTTAAAATATTTTAACCCCTTTTTAATGGCATAAGACATTGTTAGGCAAGATTCCTTAATTTTATATTTAAAAACGTTTTCAGACCCTACTTTAAACCAACATTAAATTGTATTTTTTTATTCTACTTTTTGTTGTGGTAAAGTAAAACAAAATTTTGTTAACAATTTTTTGGCAGTAATTAATTGTTTATATTATTCTCTTTTCTTAATTTTTAAAATTTTTTTTTTATTTTATATAATTTTTTTTAGTGATTTGATATGAAACAAAACTTGTAATTTAAATAATTGTAATTAATTTTTTTTATGTAATTTATTTATGTTCTTTGATATCTTAGAGATATGTAAAACACTTTTATTTTAAAATAAACAGTGGTTTTATGCTAAGACAATAGAAAAAGTTTTACGTACAACAAACTTAAATACTTGGATGATTTAGTATTTGTTTCTATGCATCATTAGCAATAGCTGCTAAAATATAATGTTGTTTCCCATATCAAAATTCTTTCAAGTATTAATAGGTTGAGTTCTATTTTTGAATACAATTTTTAAACAAATGCATATTAACCAAAAATAAGATTTGTTTTTGAACACGTCTATTTAACGTCTAAATAAACACTTTTAATTAAAGATTGAGAAACTCTGTTAAACAAAATTAATCCTTCAATGAGAGTTTGTATGTCTATTGACCTAATTCTATTAATGACATAGACCCAATCGTTTAGATTGTTGAAACAAAAGTTTGTAGTCAGTTTCTCATTACAAAAATGTCAGTAAAGTTGCAACTTCTAATATTTCTATTTGTCAATATTTTCTATACGATATTAAACTGGGCTTGAATAATACTTAAACTAATTAATTACACTTTTGACTGTGTTTTATTCTTGCTAAAATCTTATGAAAATTATTAAAAAAATTTTAAATTATTTATGCAACTTAAATTGTTTATTTGCGAGAAAAATGGTTGCTCATATTTCAGAAAATCCCATATTTAATATTTATGTAAATCTGTATGTATATATGTATGTTTGTATGTATATTTAATTGTTCTCTTTTAATTGACACGTCATAGAGTAACGTTTGCTTACCTAGATTTCAATCTCACATGAAACGTTTTTATTGTAATTAGTAAAAGTATTAGCTTTAAAGTGCTAATACACTTAAAGAAAAATGTTGCAAAATAGTTTGTTTTTTAGAAATCCAAATAGTTGGAATTTTTAATTTATAAAATATTAAAAAATTTAATAATAAATGTAAACTGGTTTCATTAAGTTGGAATCAAATTCATATAATTCAGATAATAAAAATTCTTGAAAAAAACTAAAGATTCAATATTATTCTTTAATCTTAAAACAGCCGATACTTCACTGAATTCGGTAGGACATTTTCGGATAAATAAATATAAGGTATATATGTATGTATGTATGTATATTAGGATGTACGTATGTAGGTTAATATGTTTTAAATATTTTCTTCAAGTTCATAAAATGTATCTTTAGCTTTAAGCAATTAAATATTTTTGTAAAAATCATTATTAGCTAGAATTGTTTACAATTACAATGTATTAAATATACATAAATTTAAGAAATTTTTAATGATTATTTAAATTCTTTAATTATTTCATGTGAAATGTTTCAATTTCGGAAATGACATTTGTTTAAGACAAACTTGTAAGCAGAGTAAAATATATACATATAATTTAGGTAAGAGGGTGTCGGTTTATTGTACAAATAACAACATTCTTTATTAATTATGTATAAAACTTAAGTTATTAGTCATAGAAAAATTTTATAAAACTTACGCTCATCAATGGAATTTAAATAATTCTATTTTATTCATCTAAAAAACATAAACGTATAATTTCGGTTCTTGTAAATATTTTATGTTGATTTAGCAAATTATTCTTTCTGTCTGTCTGTGGGAAACATTATCACATCCGAAATTCTGCGCCGAATAAAATGAATAATAATCACATAGTTTACAATGACCTAATAAAGCTTGGTATTCAAAATCAGCTAGGTCGAATAAGTAGAAAAAAAGTTATGAAATGAAATGTAAACAAATTCAGACAATTTTTCAGTTTTCTCTTTTTATACATACATATGTTTGATTTATAATATTATTAAGTAATTTAAATACTTAATTAAAAATATTATACGTTAATTTTTCCTTTTTTGTTTTTAAAATTCTAAATTAAATTAAGTTTAATTCCGCCACAGAGCTTACGATTGCTACGTTTTAAAAAATTAATTGTAACAAAATTATATGAAATTTTCTTAGTGCACTTAGCAATGATAGAAACATCTTTATGTCAAAAATCAGCAATTTTTAAACATAAAAATTAAACTTGCAAACAATGTGTAATTGATGGAGGGTGTTTTAGACTCGGTACAGCCGAATACAGCAATCTAACATGCTTAAATTTTTTTATATCAATATATATTTCTTGGCTTACGAAAACCTCTATCATGCTACAAAAGTTTTAATTTTTTTTATTTGCTATGTATTTAAACATATGTACATATGTATTTAAATCTACAAATATAAACGTTATTAACGCTTTGTATAGACAGATGCTGACTAGACATTAATATCAATCCTTAGAAGTCACTTCAAGTTTAACTTCATTTAAATGTTGTCACGAATAAAATTACTTTTGAAATTAAGCAATACAAATTCAAGTCTAACTCCTACTTTGGAAAATATTTGTATTTCAAATCATTTATACTTACTTAATACAAAACATTTATAAGTTGCTATTTTTAAAATCTTATTAAATTGTATGAAAAAATAATTTATTATTTTTGTAATTGATGTAATCAGCTACCAGCTCTATTTTCACACACAATACCGCACATGGTTATTTGTTTGTATATTATTATTTTATTAGAAAGAGAAAAATGCTTAAAGAAATACGTAAATTTATTAATATTAATAAATAACTAATTTAATAAACGTAAAAAAAAACAGGAACTTAAGGAATTTCAAACATAAGAATAACATGTTATACAAAATTAGGTATTTATGTATATACATACATATGTACAAATGTATATGCAAGTATGCTCCTTAGGAAACTTCTTTCTTATTTTTCATTAAAAAAATAATATTTGCTTTGATCGTTAGACAAATAAAAAATGTTTATAGGTAGTTAGTTAATAAGTAGTAATTAATAAATTCGTTATTGCATTGAGCTCTTTTTTTACTACTTATTTTCACCTTTTTACATCATTTAAAAATGACATAATTAGACAAGTGAAACAAACAAAAGATTCAATAACAACTTTTTAATATTATTACTATTAATGGGAAATAGTTAATTTCTAATTAGCAAGATATTTAAAAACTAATTTTTTATTGCAAGCACTATAATTTGTATTAATTTGACCTTTTAGTATGCATAAAACTATATGTACAGTGGCGAACACAAGTAGGTACATCCTTTCCAAAGATGTTGGAAAAACTTAATTAAACTTATTAAATATATAAACAAATATGTGTTTTTTATTTTAAATTATTAAAGGTAGCTTCACACTTTTCTACAAGTCGTTAGATTTTCATTGGATTTTGTAAAATCAAAATAAAATGTTTTTTTTTCTGATTGTCAAAAAATCAAATATAACATTTTTTTATTACATTACATACTATCCTACATCAAATAAAATAAAAAGAAACACAACCCTGATACAATGGATAATCATACGTGTTTAGAAAAACTTTTAAAAATTATGAGATACGACTCAAATTTCTATACGTTTTTTTTTTTTTTTTTT
>NDXZ01002804.1:37098-59236 GCA_003055125.1 Paykullia maculata
TATACGTTTTTTTTTTTTTTTTGATATTTCATAACATATTGTCTGCACACTATTATACTTTCTCATGTTTTTTTTAGTTTTTGACATGTCGTAATACTCAGTATAATAATGTGAAGCTAGTTTATTTACAACAATAAAAGTAGAAAAGCAAAATTCATTTTTGCACGTTTCCATAAAAAGTGAGATTTTTCAATATTTAGTTCAAAGCCCTATTCTTTAATTGAGCTTCATCAAATGCGCCTTGGCATACCTTCAGCCACTGTCTCAAAGTTATCCGCCTTAGTTTATTTGCTCTCTCCGTTTAGACTCGGGACTAAAGTTCATTTTAATTAGTTAAAGCCATATCGTGTTGCGCAAGCAGTTTATTTTAACTAATTTTAGATGAAAAATAGAAAATACACATTTTTTCTCAGGATAAGCACTTTATTTAACAAAATTATGTAAATTGTGTTTTTAACGGACACAGGTAGTGTTTCCTTTTTCATTATACTGCTAAACTTTACTATTGCTTCCAGATGCCACTAAATGAAGCAGACCCAAACCATTAAGCTTCTACCACCATGTTTCATCGTTTCTTTTACTTGGTGCTTTTTTAAAATTGTATTTGCTTACCACTGTATAAAATTGATATTTTATATGTATTTATTAATAAAAATCTACATTTTTATTATTTACAGTTGTAAGATGATGTAAAATTTTTTAGTCATGATTAAGTCAGCTTTCCTTCCTTTAGAAACAATTTAAAACGCGCCTTTAAAAGAATCTCAGTGGTCTTACATCCGCTATATCTTTCTATTATTATATAAGAAATTATGTCTTTTTTTAAAAGATTTATAAAATATTTCAAAGTCAAAAAACTTAATGAATATTGTTCCTAAGTAAGACAAATAGACCATCTTTTTACACATACTGAGCATTTTTTGTTCTCCAAAGAAGTTCTGAAAAGCTGAAGCAAAATGCTATCAATGAGTATTTATACACAGGCCAATTTTCTAGACGTATTGTCATATTAAAAACTGTAGTAGCACTGACCTCTGACTAAATTGCAAATAAAAATATTGTGAATTACAAATTTTGCCGCATGAATGTCGAGTCGAGTTAACTTTTAATTAACAAAATACAAACAATTTCTGATTAGTAAAACATGTTTCCGTAATTAGATTAGCTTTTTTAAAATGATAAAAATTGATTTAGTAAATTTTGATTATCTTTAATTTAATTACTAATTGCTGCGTTAATATGTTTAAAAAATCGCCTGAGTTAGAGTAGGTGGTGTTTTGTTGAACAAGCAAGACTGTAGCAAAACGTTTCCTTAAAAAATAATTCATATTCAATTTGATATTTGCTCGTCTCTATAGCTTTTCGGAAGAGGTGATACATATTTCTAGAAGAATCTTTAGACCAAGGCTACTGATCGTAACTAAATTTAGTATACCATTAGCAATGAAGTTTAGTAATTTCTATTGACTCGATAATCAGCAAATATAAGGACAGTATTTATTATTTGTAGTAAAGTTTAAATTACAACTTAATTTAAAAATTATATTAAGGTGAGTGACATCTCTGTCACCGGAAATTCCAAAATAAATTCATCACTAACATGTTACGCATATACATATGTATGTATAGCTGCGAGGCCTCAGACAACTGCGAGTAAAAACTCACACTCACGATATACTCATGAAAAACAAAATTAAAATAGAATTATAAAAATTAACTATAAACAATTACCGAAAACAAATTAATTTTGATTTAAATTAAATTAACAATAAACAAATCTTAATTATGAAAAGCTCCAACTAATGCATGTTCATTCACGTAATTAAAACAAACGGTTTTTGACAATCATGCGTGATCAATCATTGTTACCCCTAATCACGTAATCAGTGTCCATCTCTAGTTCCAGTCTGAACCCAAAAATAAAAATAACAAAATCAAATTTTGACACACAATTAAAATATCATTTATGACAGCAAGATTTGTACAAACATGTAAACTGTAAAAAGTATTTTTAATAAAATCATAAAGACAACCATTAAATACAAATTAAATGTAAAAACTTGCCAATAAGAGTCACAGACAATTAATATTTAAAATACACATGCAAATGAAACTCGTAAATTTTACAAAAAATATTTTTAAAAAATTATACAAATTTTTATTCCATAGAAAAAAATTTTACGGACTCCGTTTGGCACAAAATTAGAAAATATAAAATTTGCCAATAATTTTCAAAGTCATAAATAAAAGTAAGAAAAATATATTTGTCTACACACATACATATGTATGTATGTACATACATATATAACTTTAATTATGAGCATGTGTAAACGAATACTAAATATCATGTTTTTCTTGTTTTATTATTTTCTTAAAACCTAAAATAGTCACGAATTTCAAATTGTTGTAAAACGAAACAACAGAGACACGATGGCTGGCAAATTTGAATTCTCGTTGGGCATTAACGAACTAAAATCAAGGGAGTTTCGTTTATGGCAGTCACTTATTGGTGAATTTCTCGGTAAGTGTTGCTTTGTTTTTTCAAATGCTATAAATCATATTTTTCTTTATTGTCATTTTTAACGTTTTTTTTTTAAAGGAAATTTAATATTAAACTTTTTCGCTTGTGGTGCCTGTACACAACCCGAAGACGGAACATTTAAGGCGTTAGCATTTGGTCTTGGTGTATTTATGGCCATCACTGTAAGTAGAAACATAATTTACACTTGTAAGTCTAAAGCAAATTGTAAATACACGTATGTACATGTGAACATACATAAGTACACATGTCAATCATTTTCTATTTTATAATGTTAATCAAATCCAAAACAGCAAAAGAAAAAAATCAATATGGTTTTTCCAAATTTGTTTGACAATTTTTCAGTTTTTTGTTTGTTACTTTTTATTTGCTGTTTGGTATCCTTAAATAGTCATTTGACATGAAAATATTATCAATTTAAAACGATCGACACAATTTTATATTTGTCACTTGTCTGTAATTCGCTAGATCGCTGTAAATGTGTTTATAATCAGTATTGCCAGGGGTAACAAATTAAAAAAAGGTTAAATCGAACATAAAAACAGTGACCTAAAGGTCACAACTTAACAGTTTTTTTAATCAGGTATAACACGAAAAAAAGGAAAAAATGTCAGAATGGTTTCACTTTTGATTTCTTAAGTGGAATTGATATTTTTAATATTTTTAAGTCCATTTAAAACAATCTTTTACAAAATCTTAAATCTTATTTATATTTTTAAAATAAATATGTATGCGTTTTTAAAATTTTTATTATATGTACATACATCAGGGGCCCAATTCTCGCATTCGATAGTGATTGAAATTTCAAAATAGGTATAATGGAAGCAATGGAAACTCTCACGTTAGAGTAAAACTTCAATCGCCATCGAAGGAGAGAATTTGGCTCCAGCTGTTTTTTGTCTTGCTACGTGGTTATGTTGCCATATCAAATACAAACAAAACTTTTGAATTTTTTTTCAGTTAAAAAAAAACAAACGAATTTTAAACAAGCAAAAATTTATTCCTTCGAAATGATTACTGCGAAATTAAATCAATTTTGCATAGAATTTGTGATATACTTGTATATTTAAAGCAGGACCTGAGGGCATTATTGTTAAGCTATCAAATAAACACTTAAAGAATCCCACAATAGTTTTAGAAATATTAAAAGCAAAATTTATGTACAAAAACAATATAAATAAATATTTAAATTTATATTATTTGTCTAACAAAAGCTTCTGACAATAAACGCAATAAATCAGCCAAAATTATTATTATAATACGTGACAGTATTTTAAATCTGTGTTTAATTTGTGTAAATAGTAAACAAATAATGTGTCAACTAGTCTAAAATTATGAATGTAAAAAAATATTAAGTTAATTTAATACTTCTAAGAACGATTCATGTAATTATTTTCATGGGTTGTCTTCTAGTGTTAAAAACTAGATTGTCATACACTAAAGTTAAATAAAACATTGCACTTTTTATTTAATGATAATAAATGTACAGTAATATCCCGATAATCTAGACACGCGATTCCTTGGAAACATCTATAATCCGGACAGTATTACTTTGTTATTCTATAATTCGACAATAAATTTTGTATGTTTGTCTTTGGTTAATTCACGTGATGCTCTTTGTATAACGAAATGTTTACTGTAATACGCGTCTACGTTTGGAATTTCAATTTGAGTGTTTTCGTTCCATGCACATTGCAACTTTATTAAAATACTGTTAAAAAAAAAAATCCTTAATAAATGTAAAAATTTTTAAATATCTATTTCTAATAAAAACTTATTAAAACACGTTTTTTTTTTGCACAATATTTTTTTGTTTTGTTTTTGTTTAATATTCTAAAATTAAGATAAAAAAATTACTTATTTTTAAGGTCTTGTTTGCTGTCCATCGTAGGTGTTGCGCTTCGACTTTCAACCGTGACTTCCATAACACCACCGTGATTTTTTTCAATAGTTCGACGTGAAACGCTAGTCAGTAGTCGAACAGATCGCTCGGTTCCTTGAATAAAAATAAAATACAAAAATAAAAGTTTCTCGTTAAAAATGGGAAGCTCGATTTTAATTTTAGACCCATGGTTTCTTGGGCAAACCTTCTTAGAATTCATCGTATATTACGATTTTGACAACCGCTTGGTCGAGCAAAAAATCGACCCAAGCTACTGTGCATACAGTATTTCCAAGCATTGTATTTCAGTGCAACTTTTATACTAAATGTATGAATATACCACTGTGCAGCGTTGGAAATAAAATATCCAAAGAAAAATTACAGTGAAGTAAAGTTGCAAGAATGACGAATACAATAACAACTCAAACAAATTGGCCAAATTCAAAAAATTTTTTAAATATAAAAAAAAAACGGTGAAATTGTAAACAGAGTCTTGGACAAAAATAAATTGCCAAAATTAAAAATCCTTATAATATCAAAAAATCGTTTAGTAGTAAAAGAACGACTCAAGACTTTTGACATTTCTAAAAAGGGGCTTGGGCTTAGTATATATTTGTTCTCTACATTTTAATTTATGGATTACTTTTTTCTATTCTTATTCTTTTTAGATTGTCGGACATTTAAGCGGTGGTCATGTCAATCCTGCTGTAACATTGGGCATGTTAGTGGCTGGTCGTGTTAGTGTCTTACGTGCTGTACTCTACATAATATTCCAATGCTTAGGAGCAATTGCCGGCACGGCAGCAGTAAGAGTAAGTAAAAGAACATTTTTATACAAACATACATATGTATGTACATATAAATAATTATTTATGATAATGGCCAAATATTAGATTTTACTCGACGAGGCGTATCATAACGGTTTGGGTCACACCAGTTTAGCTGCAAACATAACTAAACTACAAGGACTTGGTATTGAGTTCTTCTTAGGTTTAGTTTTGGTATTGACTGTATTTGGGGCTTGCGATGCTAATAAACCTGGTATGTTTACACAATAAATTGTTAAAATATTTGATTTTTATTTAAAAAAAAAAAAAATTTTTTTTAGACTCCCGTTTCACTGCTCCCTTGGCTATTGGCATGTCTGTGACATTGGGTCATTTGGGTACCATACATTACACCGGCGCCAGCATGAATCCAGCCCGTACCGTTGGCACTGCTTTTGTGACCAACAACTGGGATGCCCATTGGGTCTATTGGGCTGGTCCAATTTTGGGTGGCATTGCAGCTGCTTTGATTTATACACAAATTTTGGAAAAACCAGCTGATGCAAAGGTTAGTGAAGTATCGGATAAATACAGGACACATGCCGATGAACGTGAGGTGAGGTTTTTATATACATGATAACTAACAAATTGTATTTTGTTTGAATTTAATTATGTATGTGAATTTATTTTCGAAATTAACTTATTGAAATACCAATACGTAGAACTAATATGAGTATCTAAAATGCTTTTTTCCTATAATACACTTAGAGAAATATTTAGCTGACAAAAAACCAAAGTTAAAATAATATAATTAAAGAATGGCTTTTTAATTTCGATATTCCTTATTTTAAAGTTCTATTTTACTTATCCAATCATTTGGTTTTCAAGTTAATCTATGTTTCTTTTTTTATTGAAGGTCCCTCTTACAAATTATCATAAAATATTTGTATATTAAATTGAAGACTTAACTCTTTCATCTAGGATTCTGAGTTTCCTTCAATTAAAAAATTTTATATTTTTCTTAAAATTTTTTGTCATAAAGTAAAGTAAAATCACAAGCAGAACTCATTTTTTAATGCAAACAGCCCTTAAAAACTTAGCATATCTTGTAAGTCTAGCAAAATATATAAAATTGCGGGACCACAACAAACAAAATTATAAAAATGTTATTGACTTTGCTAGAGCATATTTGCTAATACAATTTAAACAAATGTTCAAGCCCTCTGTGTAGTCGTAAATAATAATTTTGTTTCAGCCTAAAAACAGGCAGCATTTAATGTCATTAATGCATAAGACACTGGGCGTCTTCCTAATACGTTGATTTAAATAAGATATTTACTGTTGCCAGAAAATTTTAACTAAAAATCATTGTTTAAAGAAATATATCACACAATATTCAAATAGTTATTATAATTTTAATTTTTAGAAAGCTTTTTTTAACATAACGTTTGCAATAGTTTAAGAAAAACCACATTATATTACAATTATCGCTATATTTTTTTTTTATAAAAATCATTCACGCAACACTGATTATATCGTTAAAACTCATATTTTTTAAATTCAATTTTAATCCTCAGCTTAAGTGTTATAAAGATCAAAATATTTATACATTTGCATTTTTACTTATACATTTACATTTATATATATGTATGTACATGTATGTACACATTTTACACAAATCACTTTTGGCTCCATTTATAAAAAAAAAACACTGACTTTGACGATTATAAGCAATATGTATTAAAGTAATCATGATTTAACTGTTTTTTTTTTTTAATAGTTTTTGTATTTTACTTCCTGAATAACTATTATTTTTGAGTTTTAATATTTGATAAAAAAAAAATAAATAATTTTTAAATAAATTTTTTTGGTAAAAAAATTTTAATTTTTAAAGTTTGCTTGCAGTGTAATGATTAATTCGTGGGTTTTATTTAAATCGTTATTAAAAAAAAAAACACAAAAATAATTGGTTTTGTTAAACGAAAAAAAAATTGTATTTTGTATGTTTAAAAAGTAGAATATAGAAAACTAACATTGAAAAAATTTCTATCACTATCAGATCTTTAAACTTATTTTCCACTTTTCATAACTCCATTTTCAGGACTGAATACAACCACAAAACAAACACTGTAACGTTTTCGTTCTTACCCATTATGTTATGCTTTTTTTTTTGCTCTCGCTCGCTTACACAAGAACATACACACAAAGAAAACATGATATTTTTTTAAGTGCAAATATGTAGTTACAGTTACTTTTGAAATGAGTTTTTATAAAATTATTGTTTTTCTTGCGTTGCGCTTCTATTTTAATGCATACATAATTATTCTGCATGTTTAATATAACCGATTTTTTGTCTATTTAAAAAAAAATCATATTTCTTCAAATACAGATGAGAAAATTGGAAGGATCACGTGATTATGCCTAAAATCAAACTCATCAAATCTGTAGCAATAATTAACATACATATGTAAATCCATCAGAAATTTTTGTATGAAGTCCTTAAAGAACAAGGACTTTTTTTCAAAAATTTCCACAGCGAAATCTAAATTGCATTGGAGCTTATTTTATTTAAATTAGATGTAAGATCATTTTACTTAGACAGGCATATTAAATATATATTTTCCTTTTTTTTAATTTAAAAAGTAAATTTTAATTATTTATTTTTTCTTAAAATTTTAATATTTTATGTGTTCTTTAATTTAACATTATTATAAAATTCACAAAAATCGTATAGTTAATTTTTTAATACAACTTTCGACGAAATTTTTTTTGAAATCTATTTTTATATTTAAAAAAAATATAAACATGCTTGCATACACATACTTACATAAATATTTATGAATTTATTAAAATTATAAATAGTCGATAATAACTGAAATATTTATTTTGTATTGTATTAATCATATTTTGTAACAGAAATAAAAATACTAATTATAAATTAAAATTATTTAAAAAACTATGTATTTCGATTGCATACAAATTAAATCCAAATATACTCTTAAAATGAAAAAAACAATTATTTTTTTTTTAATAAAATTTTATTCAAAAAGGTAATTCATATGACATTGAAAAAACAAAGATAATAAGTAACATTTTTTAAAACTAATTAAACTAATGTAACTTCCCAAATATGTTACAAAATCCATTGTTTTTATATGGTAGATGTCTCAACCGATTCAATTCATTTTTAAATAACTCAATAAAAGTTAAAGTGAATCACGTCAAGTTTGAAAACTGTAAGTAACTAAACATCTCAGGTATATATTTCCTATGTATCAGATTAATACGTTTTCTTCTTTGATTAAGGTGACAATATATTCTGAATATGTAATTTGAGATATAGGAGTCGATTTAGCAATGTCCGTATGCTAGTTAAATTCAACTTTTTGTTATAAATTTTTATGAGGCTTCCTATTTTACTTTGTTTTTAAATAAATAATCAAAAATTATATTAAATATACTCATATTTATAAATATATCATTAGTATATCTAAGATATAAGCAAAAAACAACAGAAAAGATAAAAGTAAAAAAGTTTTAAAAATAAATATTTTTTCTAATTCAATTTTTTAACATTTCAATAACTTTTGCGGAATATTCGAATAATCGTAGTTTAAAAAATTTTAATATAAAATATTAACAAAATGCCTCTAAAATGTAAATAAGAATCTTAATTACCACTGATTTTTGAAATAATTTTTTTTACAAATCAATTATTTTCATATAATTATTAATAACTAAAAAACTTTATTATAAAAGTACCTTTATCCATATGCAGTGCAATATATGTACATATGTATGTAAGAAGTATCCTAAGTCATCTTCGAAACTTAATTTCTTAATTTTAGAATTTATTTTAAGAAAAATTTTTCCTTTAAACTTATTTTTTTTAATCATTTATTTACATACAATAATAAGCTTACGAAAAATAAATAACAACGTTAACCAAACCAATGTGCACCCATGCAGTCCCTGGTCCATTCGGTTTGACAAACCCAACACCATTCAAAGCCACAGCCGGCCCGAGTACACACCATATGCATACAGCCACCATCCCTTTCAGTGGGTGTGCGGCATTTGGGGCAGGGTTTGGTAGAAACTTTTATTGTCACACTACTAGCTTCATCCCAACGAGCCTCAGCAGCGCGCTAATTAAAAATTTACATATATTAGGAAAAAAAGATTTTTTATATAAACTTTAATTTAAAACATACATTTGGATCAACTGCATATTCACAGCTACCAGTTGTATTGCCAGTGCCATTCTCTGGCAAACAATCGCCCAGGTGATAGCCTTGTAGACAATTACGACAGAAAACGTACTGGAAAAAAAACACCTACCTTAAAGCACTTTCGATACAGTTTTAATAAC
Organism: Paykullia maculata; assembly: GCA_003055125.1. Lineage (NCBI taxonomy): Eukaryota > Metazoa > Arthropoda > Insecta > Diptera > Rhinophoridae > Paykullia > Paykullia maculata. The sequence goes on from NDXZ01002804.1 coordinate 46,659, forward strand.
ATTTTTTTCACTTACACCACAGCCATTTTGACAAGTAACTTTTTTACAATCGGGATCTACCAGTAGGCCCATGCCACAACCAGGCTGCGGGCACAACACACCACCAGCCTGTAAAACATATTCCTCTGTAGCAAAACGTTGATAACGGTCATATTCTTCACGGGTCAATAACTTAAAATGATGGATTTCCTCAATAAAGGAATTTTTACAACCGGCAGGACAAGGTAACGTGTAACCAATATCGGGATGTGGCATAAATTGTCGCTCCATAAGACGGGCGCGACAATAATGTAAAAAACATTCAATACAAGTAACGTGTTTGGATTCACAAGGAAAGACTAGAACAGTATCACTTAAAAAAAATGTTTTTTTTTAAATTAAATTTTGAATTAGAAAAACTGTAAGAATTTCCACCTTTACCTAACATCAGTACAGGCCAGGCAGGGAATATCTTTCATATTGATTTTAATTAAATTAAGTGGAGCAGCAAAATCTTTTTCTCCCCCTGAAATATGTTCGCCACACTTAAAATAGAATTCGGCAAATGGTGGATCACCAATATCATTATCAACACAGGCTATTTCCAACGATTCACAGTGGCCACGTATGCGACGTGATTTCAAGACGTCATCCCAACATTCTGGATCACGATGCACAGTAAATGCACCACCCTTACAAAGGGAACAACGAACACGTAACTTACCCTTACACAATTTATTGCATTGGGAGCAATGGACGAAAAAGTGAGCTTTCGAGCGCTCACGATCTAAAACCCCAATTCAATATATACATACATATATCAGTCTTATAATATTTACTAATAGTTCCAAATTACTTTCTTCCGTTATATTTGATCGTTCCTCACATTGCAACTGTAAGTCCACCAATGTTTCACATAATGGCTTCGAAGGCTGTTCCTCAGAAGGCTCCTCTTCGGCTACAGTTGAGTACAGACGTTTCCTCTGTTGTACAGGCCTGGCTTGTATGGCATGCAATATACTTTGTTGTCCTAAATCACATTCCTGTCACGTTAAACATTAAGTGGGGTCAAAGTTGTATTTCTTGTACTAAGCTACACATTAATTCTAACCTCAATTGTTGTCGCATCGCTGAGTTCCTTACCAGCAAATATAATTTTAACCTCTTCAGGCTGAAGACCTAATTGCGGAGCCACTATTTCTTTAACGTTTTTAATATCCCACTGTGGCTGCAAATGTACCGACAGTGTACGTCCTGTATTGGTTTTAACGTAAATACACAAGGTGTTTGTTATGGTTTTACTACTAAATGACAATAATGCTAACATTTTATCAACAAAAGCTCTTATTAAATTAACTATAAAACTCATTTAAACTCTGTAGCAAAGAAGTGATTAAAAACCTTTTTAGTAAAATATTGCACTAACATTTGTTGAGCAACTTATTTTTTTCCAATAGCACGTACTAAATAAAAACATTGGTCAGCTGTTAGTTATATGCAATTACTTGGTTGTAAAACCTAGCACTAAATTTATTATTCCAATATGGTATCACTTAATATAGTGATATTTTTTTACCAAAATAAAACAAAGTCGGAAAGTTAGTCGTTCCGTAACGAGCTAATATTTTGTATCGAGATGAACTTACGTCTGCAAATAGACATACATTTTTTTTTTCATTTTTTCAAGTTTGAAACGAATGTGCCGATGTTCACATCTTGCCTAAACAATATATTCAGATTTTCACTAGTGTTGTTTCGTGGTGGTAATTGCTCAGCCGTCTATGTCCGGACAAGGGCAAAACATGAACAGCAACGGTCCACACGAGTCGTATTCATTTTTGTTCAGAAAAATGTTTAAATGGAAAACATGTTGTTGGCTAGTCAAAACGCTACGTAAGTATATGACAACCAAATTTTTAAACACATCTGGTAACTCTTTGCTAAATTTGGCACGCAAAAAATTGCAATTTAAATTTTGTAAACAGCACAGTTTTCTAGCAAAATGAACTACACTTTTAAGGAAATAAGTGGAGATTTATTCTCAGCCGATGAAACCTTTTCAATGGCACATTGTGTTGCCGCAGACCTTAAAATGGGAAAAGGCATTGCAGTCAAATTTCGGTGAGTTTGAAAGGCGACGTGTTTGAATTGTAATAATATTTCTTGTTTAGTAATAAATTTGGTCCAGTACATGTTCTACAAGAGCAAAGGGTTAAACCTGGAGGAGTAGCTATCTTAACCGATAATTCGCGATTTATATATAACTTGGTGACAAAACAAAGCAGTTGGGGCAAACCCACCTATCAAGCACTACACGATTCTCTTACTGCAATGAGGAATCACATGGTAAGTAACGGCTTTGTAATACATGCATTGTACATATGAAAGATAGAGAACTATTTTTTATTTTGTATGCTGCAGTTAAAACACAATGTTACCAAATTAGCCATGCCTAGAATTGGCTGTGGTTTGGATGGTCTTGCTTGGCCTAAAGTAAAGGATCTAATAGAGGAAATTTTTAGCAATGACTTGGTAACTATAGCTATTTATAACTATGTGCCTCCAACAACTGGCTAAAAAGCTATCATCTAAAACAATACTTTTTAAATAGTTTTAAGTTTTTATTTTCGTTTTATTACCCATAAAAATTAAAAATTACTATTTAAAATTGTGTTATTTCCGTTTGAGCATTCGTTTACTTGGGTACAAAATTGTAAACCACTACTTCCAAATCTTTAGAGAATACCTTATTCAATTCACTGCTTACTTTGTCCCATTCAAGTCCATCAATGCCACATCCAATCCTTGGTATAGCTAACTTATGTACATTATTAGTGCGCTAGGAGTAAAATTATATTAGTTTTGAAATATATTTAAGAATTACCTTTTTTTTTATTAAAAACCTACCATATGCTCTCGCATGGCATTTAAAGATGATCTTAAACTGTCGTAAGTTGGTTTGTCCCAACTTTGATCCTTTGTTACCAAATAGTAGATATAGCGTTCATTATCTTTAAGTACTGCTACTCCGCCAGTTAGTACATTTTGTGAACGTAAAGTATCTAGTTGTCCATATACTTTTTTAAAAACGACGGCAATACCGGCTCCCATTCCTAGATCAGCAGCCACACAATGTGCCAAACTGTAGTCTTTCGGTGCGGTAAACAAGTCGCCCTCCACCTCAGTTAGTTTGTAGTTGGGCGAAGACATGTTGCGTTTGTTGGCTGAAAAATGCAAAATTATGAAAATTTTCACAACGAAATAGTTTTTGTTTTAGTAAGAATCAATAATTTTTGGAAAATTTGGAAATACATTAAACAAGCTATCGAAAAGTTAAACACAACAATATTTATTTAATAGTGTTGGATTTATTTTCCGGAGTGTGAAGAAAGTTGTGTGACAAAGGCTGTCAGATAGCCTTGGGACTTAATTTATAACTGAATTTGATTAAAAAAAAATTTGTTTGCATAAAACAGGAATGCGAAAATGTTTTCCTTCCTCCCGAAATTCGACTTTTATGGCATACCTTTAAATAATTGTATGGAAATAAAATTAAACAAAAACGATTTCATTACAAAATGCGACAAAGTTTCGTCGTGGTCGATATCTTTTTGGTCTTAGCGCCTATATAGAGCCTACGTCCAAAAATCAACTAAACGCTCAAAAAACTGCTAAAACTATTATAATCAATGTAAAATTCATCACGAATAAGTTTTTCGTGTAAGCACAGATTTCTACACGTTTTTGTTGATATTAGTTCAGCAATTGGTCCTACCAGTCATACAACCCACAAATAATTTTGTAAGCGTGGTGAAGGGTATGACGTAATCAAATTTGGTAAATTGCAACTTTAATTTTTTGCGATTTGTGCGCATAACAGTGGGACTTTTATACGGAATTTTGTATATAGAAAAAGTAGTGCCAGATGATGAAAAATTTAATTAAAAAATATAAAAAGAGACACTGATAATTTTTCTGAATTTTTATTTTAACAAACAAATGCGAACTTAAGTTTTGATCAATTAAAAATACTGAAAATGTAAGAAGATGTGGCAACGGCACAAATTTAATTCCAACATGTTTTCGTGAGTTTGATTTTTTATGAATTTAAAATTAACTTACCGTTTTTACGGCTAAATTTTAAATTGACTTTATTTTTTTTTGTAATAAAGACGTACGTATGTGTAAATAAAAAAAATCGGCCTAAGTGAGCGCCTATAAACAAATTTTTAGCGTAATTGTATCTTAATTTTCTTATTTTTGTTATACAATTTAATATTAAATAATTTTTTTATTACAATGACATCTCTAATTGAAACAAAGCATCTAAGAAATTGAAAAATTAGTTTATTTACTGTCCAATATATTCTTTACTTGTTACTCATACAAAGAAAAACATTTGTAAATACATACATACATACATAGATATACATAATGTATGTAAATTTTTGATAATAAAACGTTTAAAGTAAACAACAAATAAATTGAGTAGGTCAGTGACTTTAAACTTATATGTTTATGTACAAGTGTACTTATGTATGCACATGTAAATACACAAATTTTAAAGTTGAGTAACACTGTGCTACAATATATTTTTATTATTCGTACAAATTTGAAAATAAAACATATGTATGTATGTATGATACCATGATACATTTAGTTTCTGCAATGGCAACATTTTTTTTAGTCTGTTACTTGTTTAGACGAAAATTTTATTAGCTTTGTGCACCGGAAAATGTAACATCTTTTAATAGGGTCTTCCAATATTTTCTGATTCATACTCAACGGTACTATCGGACTCAGAACCTATTTCAATAAACGTTTTAGAACCGTTTTCCATGTCTTTCTGTCTTGTTTTATTAAGGAATTAATTTTAGCCGTTGTTTTTGATCTAACAAGGAATAATATTAAGTTTGAATATAAGGTTAGACTGCTTCGAAAAAATGTTAACCTGTCTATAAAGCATTAATATCACTTTCGATTTGATTTGAAACTTCTTTTTTTTAAACAAAATTTGTATGCATGTACCCTTGCCAGTTGTCAAATGTTTTCGCGTACCAAAACAATATTTCCTTTTTTTTTATTTTCAACATTTAACAAGTTTTAAGCAGTTATATATACAGCAAACATTTATGTACATAAGTTCATATGTATGTATGTTTATATACCTTTAAGTTGACCTAAGATTCTCAAATAATGCAGTTTCATTATAATTATAGAAACAAAAATGTTAGATAAATAATCAATGTCTTTATATAATAAAGGTTCGTAAGTCGAAACCTTTAAAATAAACATATTTGCAGTATTATACATTTGTACATATGTACATATAAATATATATATATATGTATATTTTTTTTTTGATAAAAACTCAATCGTTCACAAAGCTGAGCGATGGGTTAACTTTTTTGGGAAAAAATTGCAGTTTTAAAAAATTGCACAAAGTCACAGACCTTCGAAAAGATTGCAAATTGCAATTTCAGTCGACAATTTGCCTACAACGCAGGTCTGACAACAACCAGCTGAAGTGAAAAACAATAATAAAGAAAGAAAAATAATCAAAAGCAAAAATTAAAAAATAGTAAAAAATAAAGAAGTATGGGAAAATAAGTATATTATTGTTATTACGTCACCAAACTATGTACATATATTATTAAATACATGGAGAATGAGTAAATGCTCATATTATTTTTATAAACGTTTTTTGCCTACAAATGGCAGCAAACCGTTCAAAGCAGTTTTATTAGTTGGCTGGCGCGATTACTGAAAAGATTTGAAGTGCAGCGGCAAGCTAAAGGCAACCTGTAAAGTTAATTTTTTATACGTTCATACAAAAAAAAAATTTTTTCTAGAGCAAATGTAATTTGTTCATTAGATAATGTGTCACAGCTCTATAACTAATTTCAACTTGTACCTACATATGTACTTATGTGGCAAAAAAATACGCAAACTTTGAACATCATTGACTGGCGTTAAATATATATGAACTTACGGTTAAGGCCAATTGTCGGTAATTCTTGTTCTTTTAATAGAGTTGGCCAAGTTTTATAATTATTTTTTATCAACTGATTGTTTGTTAGTTTTATAATATTTTTCAAACACAGCATTTATATATATTTTTCAATTAAAATCAATTGTTCTTTAAAAATTAATTAGTTTCCCGTCTGTTTAAAAGAACAAAATATTGACAATAACAAATTAAAAAGAAAACACAACACATGTTAATTGTATAAAAAAGAAAATATGCGTGTTTGTTTGCGCAAAAGAAGACAGACAACGACTTGGAATTAGAGTAGACGAAAAAGAAAGTAAAGAAGCAAAATCAGCTGTTTGTGAAAGCGGAAATACAAATACCAAAATATATTTAGATAGCAGCCATCTAAATATAAAAGAGTAGAATAACGGAATTACTTCTAACTACATAATGGCATCACTTCAATTATTCAACACTCTAAAGCTATCGAATACAACGGTTACCTTTAACCTACAAGGTTTCTTGTTGAAAAAAGTTTTAAAAAATCAGAAACGTTTTTACGCCATATTTTCCTCCGTGAATAGTGATCTTGCCAATAAATGTGGTAAGTACATATGGGTGTATGTATGCATTTTATATTTTTATATACATATATGTATGTACATACATACATATGTATGTAGGATGTAACGTAATGATTTTTTATTTTATTAGCAAAATAAATTTGCTAATATGTATTTAAAGTGTTAAAATAATTAATACGTTAATCCATATATTTTTCACGTAAATTTGTAATATCAAAATTTAGGAAAAACAATTTGAACAAGAAACAAGTTAATTAATTTAAAAATAATTTTATAACTCGCAACTTTACATAGCCCCACGATTGCAAAAAATATTTGCAATAAATTTGTGACATACTACTAATGACTACTAATTAGATTACTTGAAATATTAATAAATTGCAGATAACCACCTCGGGTTAAAGAATTTAGGTCCTCGAAGTTTTTTTTTTGCAAATATTTGTTATATAAATTTTTTTTTATATTTTAAATTCTTCTAAAAAAACTAAGAATTACCTACATATATTTCCATATATAATTTTTAAAATAAACATTCGCTATTAATGATTTTTTTTTTAAACTTAGTTTAAAAAAAATACAAACATTAAATTATTATACATTATACAATCAAATTTGCTAAAATCCCTTATTAATAACATTTAAATGTAGCTAGAGTATTAATATTTTGTACGAATTACTTTGTTCCTAAAAATCTATGTAAAAATTAACAAAAAAAATCGAATAGTAATTTCCGTGCAACTTTCTATACAAACTTAACCATAGTAACCCTTTATCAATATTACTATTCTTAACGCATAGGGTCTTTACTAATTGTTTCAATTCATTAAATTTAAAGTGAACTTCGCCAACGTCAATGTCAAGAATAAACATTTTTATTATCAGTTCTTATCCAATATTGTTAAATATTTTTTGAAGGTCAGTAGTATCAGCTGACACACAAAGAGGAAAAGTGTATAAGAGAAAATATGCTATTGGGTAGTGGATACGTTGTAGGATGATAATTTATCGGCTTATTTACGACATGCCAGCAAACTGTATTTATTTTATGAGTGAATTTATTAAAAAAAATATATATAATTGTTATTTCGTATATTTTTTAAAGAACATATAAAATGTTAATTTGCTTAGTAATCTAAACAGCAAACAAACTTATTTTATTGGTACATATGTACATACATATGTGTTTCTATTGTTTTTGAAATTTTTGATAAGAATTTTCAAATCTCACAGCTTTTTTACTCTTATTTATTTGTCGATATTAAACCGATATTTTTATGATAATCGTGGGGTAGAAAAGTCTCTTTTGATTATAACGTTTAAGTGTGATCTTCTGAGTAAGTAAATGTTTGACTTCTCTTTTTATCCCCCTTAAAGCTATTAGATTGTCTTCAATTGTTTAAGCAATATTGAGTTGGGTAATAGAATCAAATTAAGGTTGTTTGTTAGTTGCTTGAGATCAACTGATGTGAATAGTATTGCAAGTGGCTGGTATCTCTTATTTCGTTTGTTCTGAAAAAATAATATAAATTCCGTTTTATTTTTTTTTCTACACTTTACACACATACATACATACATACATACGTAGATACTTTAAATTTATTGCGAAGAAATATGTCATCAGCTGGGAAAAAGCCAAAATTAGTTCAGGTAGCGGAATCTAGACGTTTTATGATCGATTGCTTTAAGGCCGTTAATGTGCCACAAATTCACGCTGAACAACAGGCTGATTTACTAGTGGCTGCCGATTATCGTGGTCACTTTAGTCATGGCATGAACCGTTTGGAAATGTATTTAAATGATTTAAAGATAAACTCCACAAATGGTGCTGCTGTACCCACAATTATCAAGGAAACTCCCTCCACTGCCTGGGTTGATGGCAATAATGGTCTGGGCTCTGTTGTGGGCAATTTCTGTATGGATTTAGCTATTAAGAAAGCCAAACAAGTTGGGGTCGGTTGGGTTTGTGCCAAGGGCTCAAATCATTATGGCATAGCTGGCTGGTATACTTTGAGAGCTATAAAAGAGGGCTTAGTAGGCTTGTCCATGACCAATACCTCACCTTTAATGGCACCAACCCGTGCCAAAGAAGCCGCTTTGGGCACAAATCCCTTAGCTTTGGGTGTCCCCGTAAAAGATGACAATTTCTTGCTAGATATGGCAACAACTGCTGTTGCCTTGGGTAAAATTGAAATACAACGTCGCAAGGCAGAACCCTTGCCCCATGGTTGGGCCCAAGATCCTGATGGTAATGAGACTACCAATGCTGAGTTGGCATTTGAAACTGGTTGTCTAATGCCTTTGGGCGGTTCTGAAATTAATTCTGGCTACAAAGGTTACGGTAAGTGTAACGTTTCTTAAGAATAAATAAAAATTTTTCATTGTCTTAATAAAACTTTGCCAAATAACTAATCAAACAAATTTTTATATGTAGGTTTGTCTGCTTTGGTAGACATTTTATCGGGGGTTATGGCTGGGGCCAATTATTCAACCAAAGTACGCAAATGGACACATGCTGGCGCTAATTCAGCTGCTGATTTGGGACAAGTATTTATTGCTGTTGATCCCAATTGTTTTGCTCCCGATTTTGAAGATAAAATGTCAGATTTCAATTCTCGCTTGCGTTGCTGTAAACCTGTAAGTTTAAAAAAATATATACAAATGTATATATACAATAAATTTACCTACGCTCCTACTTTTGTTTAGACTAAACCCGAAAAACCTGTCCTAATACCTGGCGATAAGGAATGTATGAATATGAAAGCTGTTGATGAAGTTGGTGGTATTCAATATTTGCCAAATCAATTACAAACATGTGAAAGATTATCTCAAAATTTCAAAGTCAAACCTTTACGTTTTGTTTAATTTTTACCGACAAAAAACCTTAACCAGACATACATTTTTAAAGCTTTGTTTAAATTTGATCTAATGTAACCTTTTTTTGTATTTAAGCATTTAAACTATTTTATTTAATTAGGCATTTATTTATTTAATTTTGAATTCTTTATGTGCATATTTATATGTTTTTGTAAAAATTAATTATTTTGGAAAATTAATTATAGCTTAAAACTAAAAAAAAACAAACAAAAAATTAAAAACATATCAAAATTTTATATTAAAATATATTTAAAGACTTGGAAATATGTAAAGAATATTTGAGTTTAACATTATTTCAATTTAAAACTTTTCAAATGCTAAAGAGATTCGAATTATTAAATTCTTAAAGTCGGCTTCTTGAAATTACGTAAAATAAAAGAAACGAATTGTTAAGTTATTCAATTTCTAATCATGCTTTAAAATTTTAGAAAAAAAGTTTGTATTTTAAACACTTACGTGACTAAAAAAACTCACTATCAGATTTACATATACATATGTACATATTGTTTCAAGCTGCGGTACATTTCTTAATCAACCATCCTAAAATAAAATACTTCAAATTCTATAAAATTTATGGCTAAGAGAAATTTTATTATCACTTTTGTTCAAAACATTTAAAGTTATCACAATTTTCTATCAAAGATTTCCCAGTTATAGCAATTTAACATGCTTTGTATGCTAAATTTTAATCACGTCTAATATTTAGAAGATACATAATACAGCTTTTGGCATTTATATATTTATTTTTTAAAGCCTTAGCCATGGGGCAGCAATCATATTAGATATTCAGCCAAGTCAAATATAATCTAAAATACAATTAATTATATGCGCAAAAAAGCGAAATAAAGATTAAATTTTTTTAATATACATTTAAATTTAAATAAAATTACATTCTCAATATATCACAATTTCAAAAAAAAATATATAAACTTTAAGCCAAAATAAAATTATTAATAAATTTTTGCATTTAATACATACATTAAAAAAGTGTTATAAAATACATTTTGTAATAAAACCTTTAAAAATATTAAAAAAATTAATTATGAATAAAGGGGGGGTTAAAATAATCATTTTTATTCTTTTGACTATGATGTTGCTCTCCGGTACCAATTTTTTGTATGGCATCTATCTTATAAACAGCAAAACACATGTCAAAAAATCAAAATAAATTAAATTTCTAGGTTTAAAACTTCATATAGTTATGGTTAGAAATGGGTTAATATGAAAATATAACCAATGCGCATGTAAGCTCAACATGTGCTGCTATGTTTTCCTTGTTTTTTTTTTTAATTCCACTAGAAACGTAAAAACTTACCAAAACAAAATATTAATGGCAGGAATGGTGGTTAAAGGAAGTTTGGTTTTACAACTTCCTTTAACAGCAACCCCTAAACTGCCTTAAATCAAACACATCTCATTATTTAGTCTTCTCGTCGTTTTGTTTTTATACTGAAATTCGTTTCGAAGCCAACTTTAAGAGAAAAAGACAAAACTAAGTGATTTAAAGAGAAAAAACTGAAACAAAAGAGCTTGAATAATGGATTGAAAATAATTATTAGCAATTGAAATCAGTGCTTCTTGAAGTTTATAACGTTGAACATCATTGCGTTAGAAGGCGGTTAATATAGTAGCGTTTTTTTGTTGTATCTAACAAAATATTTGAGGGGGAGGGTGTTAAAGGTGGTTGTTGCCCAAAGGAAACAATAGTAAAATTTTAAGTAGACCCAAAAAAGGAAGCAAAAAACACCAATTAAACTCCTTAAATATTAGGAGATTTTGTTGAACAAAAATATATTGTTTGAGTTTAATTCTAACAATACAAATAATATAATGGCCGATTCCGGTGGCAGACAATATCAAAAATTACCACCCGGATGGGATTGCAAATATGACCAGACGACCGGAAACTGGTAAGTGGACATCAAAAATTGTTTTTTTCTTCTCATATACAACTTTTCAAGATGGCGGATGTTAAAGCATTGGTGTATATATGTCTAAAAGTACCGTAATATTAATGTGTTGAAATATTTAAAAAGTTTAAAGTAATTGTAACAGTTGCATACTTTTAGGCACTCGGTTAAAAATGAATATATCATCCGTTATATTACGTGATTTAACCTTAAAAATTAGGTCGTTGCAAATAAAAATATACATATTTATATATGTATGTATGTATATACATACGAGTATGTACTTCTTGCCTCCTTAATGCTTAAAAGCTTCAAGTGGATTTTGTTTTTATACATCTTCTATATCAGAGTTTGGTTCATGCAAAGCATCTTGTTTATTGTTAATATAGCATTATTTTATGTGTGAATGTGTGTGTGTGTGTGTGTTAAGATTTGTGTATGTTTATTTAAAAATACAGACAAATTTTAAAACAAACAAGGACAAATGACACTAGAGTGGGACAAGGAAGTAAATAGAAACAAGTACGTACTTGAAAAAAACCTGGTTAATTGCTTTAAAGCATTTTTCTATTTTGAAAAATAAATTCGCTAGATATAACAATAATATTTAATATGAGCAATAAAAATTAATTTTTCTTATTTAGACGATCATTCGCAGAAAATTTATTATGTACATATGTATATGTATGTACTTTTTATAAAATAAACCCCAAAAAAATTTAATAATTAATGTATGTATGTACATGTCCTTGCTGAAAGACGATTAACTTTACTTTGTATTTATGTACGTATGTATGTATGTATATGATTTGAGAATGGTAAAGTGATACTTGGCTACACTTTAGAAAACAGTTAATTAAGGAACAACATTTAAATTAATATTTAAAGGAGATTTTCATATTTATTAAAGAACCCGTAACTGTGATGACTTATTTATTTTATTTTCGAAAACAAAAATAACATAATATAATAAATACATAAATATTACTGATTTCAGTCGATTCGAAGTCAATTCCCATTGAAACGTCAAATTAATAGTAAAAGAAGACAAAAATAAAATAACATTTAGCCTTGTTTGTTAGCTAACGATACGACATAGGCCAACATTTTCGACTATGTTTTTTGATATGTGTTGATTATTTCTAAGTGTAATGTACAGTTTGAGTAATATTCAAATAGTTATGCGAAACGTTTGCTTAAAATATTATATTACTTTATTAATAACGACTTGTCTTATTTTAGCTACTACATTAACTA
>NDXZ01002807.1:0-21402 GCA_003055125.1 Paykullia maculata
CACATTATACAATATAGAAAATGTGCGAATCACATTTTATCGTCATCAGCCTGTTATTATAGTCTGTTTAATGTCGTAGAAGAATGTCGTCGTCCAATATTTTATGAATATTATGGTAAGTTTTCAACATGTCTGTATGTATTTGCAACAACTTGTTCCGTGAAAAAATATGAAACGCATTTTATTTTTTTTTCGTATTTTGTTTATTTTATTTCAAACCATAACTAAACAAATTAATATTTTTTTTTTAATTTTCTATTTTTGAAGAACCTAAGTCCAGTTTTAAGAATTTATGTAAGATTTTTCTGTATTTCTATCTTTAAACAGCTAAAATTATTTCGAAACTAAAATCGAGAAAGAAAATATTTTTTTTACAAAAACAAATTCCTTTTTGTTATATAAAAATTATTTTTGTATAATAAAAAAAATATCTTAAATGAAAATAAATTTTTATTCCCTTTTTTTATTTTCAGATGGCTAATGGTGGTTTCTTTGCAAAAATGTTTTCTACTAAAATCCTGTTTTTTACTCCTAGTATTTTAACGTCCCTTATAATAAAGAGAAAAATCCAATAAAAATCTACAACAAAATAGAATATAGAAATCAGCACTCAAGATTCAACTACTAAAGTTTTAAATATTTGCATAATTGTATTTTGGCACCATTAAAGCACAAACAATAGAATATATTCTAGTTTCCTAGATAATTAATGCATAAAAACTAAAAAAAAAACACACACATTACAAAAATTACAACAAAATTAACCTGAAAATTGTAACTGCCCAAAAAAAAAAATTAAATTAAATAAGAAAATAATTACGCAAAATACAAAATAAAAAGGAAAAGAAAAACAATGATATTGAGAAATAATTTTAATGATATAAAAATATTTATGATATATAACAAAAAAAATTATTAAATGTATAGGGAAATAGAATGTATGTAAGTTATTACACACACGTCCGTAAACGAGTGGATTTAACAAATTTATTAATTGTAGATACAAATGTCACACAAAAGTCAGTCGCCATGTAGGTGTATGATTCAATAATGTTGGCGTTAATGGAAATGTTAATCAAACATGTACACACTTAGATTTATGTACATATATATAGCATATATGTATGTCCTTTACCTATACATGTGTATGGGTGTATGAATGTTTTATTAAATGCTTCTAGCTTTTTATTATATTATTGAAAATTTACTAGTCGGTTTAAATAATATTTTAAAATATTTGTTTTGGTTTAAAATTACAATTACATAAATTTTAAGTTCAGCAGATAAATTGTCAGTTATAGAAAAGTTTTCTTTAAATGTTTAATAGTAAGTAATACATACTGGATTAATTGAACATATGAAATTGTTTTTTAAATTAAAAAATCTAAGAACATACTTTAGCTCCACTTTGTGCTTTTCAAGAAAAATAAAAACAATTTTCTATTTCAAGTGTTAAAAATATATTTTTTTTAGTCCGTTCCCTTAGTCCGTTTAGCTTAGTCCGTTCCCACCTAAAAATTCCGGCAAATATGTTTTAAGAGCGCGCCAAATTTAACCACTATGCAAGCTCCTGCAATGCTATTCAACATTTTTTAAAGACCGAAAATAATAAATAAATAATAAATAATAATTATAAATTCTTAATTTTTTCTCTGTACAACAATCAGCATTGTAATTATCGTTTAGAGTTAATTTTGTTGAGATCTTTGATTGCACAGTGTATCATTATATTTAGTATATCTGTTAAAGAAAAAAATTGCATACCTTCGGGCTGTTTCTGAAACAAAATAAAACAGTGTAGCCATATTGGAAGAGAATTTAGTTATTTTCACTATGTAATTTATTTACCTATTTATTGTCAAGTTAAGCAATAATGAATGTATCATAAAAGAATGTCAATATATATATATAACCACTAAATATATATAAATCATTTTTATATTTAAAAGCACAACAAAAACTTTAAACAAAAGACAAAAAAAACAACAACCATTTCGTTAACTAACACAATAAATGTCCAAAAATAAATAAATAATTAATTTACATACACAAACAAAGAAAAAAGGAAAGCAAAAACAAAATAAAAGGCTAAAAATCTTTATAAATATTTAAAAAAGTATAATAAAAATCAATAATGAAAAATTATTAAATATTAAAACAATGATTATATTATTATTATTTAATTTTTCTGTAATATTGTGCTTTGTTGCATTTAAAAAATATATATAAATTGCATTTAAATAGATTTTTAATTTGATAATTTGTATAACAAATATTGATTTCTAAAAGGGAAAAAAAGCTTAAAATGTGATATTTTTTAATTATTTATGAAATATTATTTAAATGTCTGTAATATATAAAAATACAAGAACACTAAATGGAAACATAAATACAAATAACAATTTTGACAACTACTGCAAGATAGTGAAAGATATGTATAATTGTATTAAATTGTTCTAACAAACAAATATACGCATAGAGAAAGACTGTATCGATTTATTAAAAAAAAAGTGAATAAAAAAAATTAAATTTTGTTTTAAAGTTCAATTAAAAAATTGTATATGACTAAAAAGGAGATTAAGTCGCCAAGCAACATGTCTGCATATTTGACTGCGACTACATTGTAAAAAGATTGAGAGCAGATATATGTCTGCATTTCAATTTTGTAGTATGAATTGCGAAAAAAATTAAAAAAATCTTAATTTAAATCAATAAATAAAAACAAATCAGCACTACCTTATAATTCCAAAAACAACATTTGATTTTTTTATAAAACATTTTTTGTTTTAAAGATTTGAATTTTTACGAAATAACTCGATATAGTCCTTATATTATTGTAATATGTTAAACAAAACTAATTTCAATAAATTTATTACATATTTTTAAATTAAAAATAAATATATTTATTTATTTTAAAGCATTTTATTCAGAACTGACTTAACAGCAAATAACAAAACAAACAAATACAAAATTTAATAAAATATTAAAACAAAAAACAACTGAACAAAAATAAACAGAGAAATTAAATTTAAAAAAATATAAAATGAAACATTTAAATTATATTTAATGATTGTAAGTTAAGCTAAAATTAAAAATTAAAGTCTTAATACTTAAATGACTAAATAAAAAGAAAAATGAGTAAATAAATGTTAAAAAAAATGTGTGTTTTATTTTTAAAATTATTTTTGGAGGGGAAAGGAGGTCTTAGTTTTGTATGAGACAAGTGTTATGCAAATTAGATATTGTTTGTGATCATTTTGCGAAAAAAATTAATCATAATAAAACTCAGTTTGAGTTTAACTAATTTCATACCAAAACTGGTAAAGCGTACTCATCTCTAACATAATTTTTTTAAAACAGCTTAAGACGTTAAGTTTTGCATGTGTATAAACAAGTCATCTGAATGCTTAATATTTGTAATATCCAGAAAAAAATTCCGACGTTTAAGTTGACCTATTGCCTCAAAATCGCTTCCTTATTAGTTGATCTGATCGTCCGCCCATATAATAAAATTACAGGCCCCCCAATAAAAAAAAATATTAGGTTCATATATTGTTATTGAAAAAAAATTATTAATTAAATTATTATATTTTTAGATGAGAAGGACTTAATTTAGGGCAAAAAGACCTATTTTAGAAACTTCTTTCTTGTTTTATAATTTTTAGGCATAATTCTTGACAACAGTTTCATTTTCTACTTGCTTTAAAAATATTTGAGTAAGACTCGTTTTAAAATTTCATTAAAATTTAAGAATTTCAATCTTAAATTTAAAACAGATTCTTATGTATGTTTATGCACAAAGGGTTTTTGGAACATTTTGTTTTTGATTTTTATACAATTTGTATTTAAGCGAATAATATAAAAAACATTTATTTATCACGAAAAATAATTAAACTCTCTAGTTGCATTTAATGCTCAAATATTTTTTCACTTTATGGATTCCAAATTAGCTTCAAAATATATTCGCTTTTCGATGCAAATTGCTAGTGCAAGCCGTGCAAAAAAACTATGATTTGCAAGACCAAAACAACAAAATACATAAAAACGCAATTTGCTTCACTTGAGCAAATTTGTACAACTAAAAATCAGTGCAAAATTGTCTTACAAAAACTGTCTTTGAACAGATAGATGTTCACGCTTTGAAGCAAAAAGTTAATGCGAATTTGCACTAATTGCAAATATGCCCAAAGAGTGAATTCCGCTATCGTCAGCGGCACAATTTTTGCAAATCAATTTCGAAAACGAAGTAGCTAAAAAATAAAATACAAAAAAACAAAAACAATTGCCCTAATAATGAAGAGTTTATGGGGTCAACAATTATTTATTTCCTCTATTAATCCAACAAGACAACCAAATCAAAAATATAAAAATTCTACCATGTGGCTAAGCCCGCAAGTGAAAAAATAAAGTGCGAACAACAATTTTTAAATATCCACTTGACAAATAATAGCTTTTCGAATAGATATGTACATACACACTAACACATTAGAAAATTAACTGCCCTATGAGCGTGAAGGTTTGCATGCGAAAACTTACATATTTATATGTTTGTAGATTTGTATTTGTGTATTTATGTGGAGGGTGGTGTGGGTGGTGACAACCAAGCTTGTTATTTATAGAAGTTTTGGTTGTCAAACTTTATACCAAAAATAAAAATGATATTTTCTTTCTTTCTTTTTATAAAAACTGTTACCACATTATACAAAAATGCATCGTGGGGGTTAAAAATTTGATTTAAATTCCCAAGAGATGTATGGACATAGTGGACAACCGTCTATATATGAGATAATGATGCTAGTAATTATGAAGATTAAAGTTTAACTTAAAATTACACAATGGGAGGTAAAAAAAAGAAAGTATCTTGCAATGACAATGCCCATCAGGATATCAATGTATAAAAATTTTAACACCCCAGGATATTTTTCTTATTTACAACGTTTCGTTTTTCTTTTTGTTTTTTTGTCTAACATTTTGCTTAAAAAAACATGCTTCGAATTTTTGATTAAAGAAAAATAATCATTAAAATTCAAAAACTATGGTGCTCCTTGTGCTACAAACACTGTATTTCATGTATTCTCAGGGGTGAGTTTCTGCCACTAAAAGGTGGAGGTTGGGAAAATGTTTATAAAGAGGAAAAAAAAAAAGAATTTTAAATAAATTGTATTTGACAGCTTAGAAAGTAATTGCAATGACAATGTAGCAGTTAATTATTTTTTATTAGTATGCTAATTTCGTAAATTGTTCGTTTATTTTTGTTTAATGTAATTAAGTTAATTGTAATTCTATTAGTTCGAATAGCGTTTATTATATTTTCAATTGTTGTTTGTCTGTTTTTTTGTTCATATTATTTTTTGTTTGTTTGTATGTCTTATTGAAAACAATGTTCAAAAGTGCATGCAAATAATGTGTTTACTATAAAAACAACCGCAGAATAGTAAAATTTTATAGAACAGTTTTCTTAAAATAATAAACATTGAAAAATTGATGATATATTAAAATAATGTTGGCATTAAAACAAGAGAAACTCGTAAAAGAAGAGTAGAGAATTTGCAATGTAGTGACATAGTACAGTGGGAGAAATGGAAAAGTAAAAGAATGAATCCGGGCCAGGTTTATAAAGCATTTTCCAAATATTTATATGTCAATAAGTTATGGCAGTATATAAGCCCTTACGGAAAATTTTAAATCCAAAGATTTATTCAGGACCCTAGCGACTAAGAAGTATTTATCAAATAATTGTATAAAAAATTAACAAAATCAAAATTTTAGATAACTTTTAACGAATAGTTTGTAATTATTAAAAAGGCTTGGAATCTAAGGATCATGCAATGTAAGCAAATCCTTATGTTTATCCTATACCGTTTGATAGGAATCAATTCAATTTAGGGAAATAATTATTTCAAATGAAATTGCAGATATTTTTAAGTATATTCACTCGCAAATATTAAAGTAAGTCAAAAACCAAAGGACTCATTCTACTTAAAATTGTATGTCGACAGACAGACAGAAAATAAATATATATTTATATATCAAATATGACCTTAATGAGTATAAAATTGCAAAAAAAAATTCACTACAAAAAAAATATCACAGAGATAAAAATCTATATAAAATTTTGCGAAGCAATAAGTGGCTTTAGCTTCTGTGCATGACCTCAAAACAAACAAAAAAATGTAAGAACGAAAAACCATATACCAAAAGTCTTTGATAAACACTGGTTTCAGGTCCCAAATAATGCCTTTTTTGAAAATAATTTAAGCCCTAATAATACCAATATTCAATAAAAAAAATTCGACATTAAAATTCTTACAAGTTTAATATCTTCTACATTATAAAAATGGGTATTATACAGCTGGGCTTCACTAACTATGACAAGCTTACTTTTGTCTTCATCGTTAGTAGTTTATTTAGAAATTATATACTAAAAAAAAAATGAAAATTCAAAACAGCCAAACCTAAACAAAAGCGGAAAGCATTGAGTTTTATTCCGTTCAACATGTTATGTTATGTTCAATACCTCTCAATCAACTTTGTTAACTGCTAGCGTCGAAAGCAAATACTCAGAAAAATGAACTGACTCACTTTTGCTCCTTAAAATTGAAACTCAAACAATTTGTATAGGAAAAAACCAAATATTTTGATTTCAACTAATTTCTATTATCACATACAAAATTAATTTCTTAATAATTTAGAAGTTTAAATATAGAATTAACTTTGTCCAGAATAAATAAATTTTTTGTTATACAAGATATTGTTCAAAAGTTCTATTAGCAAATTTTTCTCCTGCCAAAACCATAAAAAATACTTATGTATATTAATTTCTTAATCTCTTACTATTACTTCTTTTCACCACCGTGCAATCCATGCAGGCTAAAGTCCTTGTAATAATGTGCGCATATTTTAAGGAATAAGAAAAAGGAACGGAAAAATCAACACACACATAAAATAACCTCAATGATTACCACAGAAGATGAAAATTAAGCTGCTGATGACGCCACTAAACAACATTAACAAGAAAAGAAGAAAGATCCATCTACAAACAAAATTGAAAAAGTTATATTGACGAATGAAGCAAACAATAACAAAATGTTGAAACAAGCGAGCAAGCAAGTGAGTCAACCAACCAACTAAACAAATAACCATCTAACAAAAACACAAGTAACTTTTTCCAAACATTGTTGCCAAAGTAACAAAAAGGTAGAATAAGTGGAATAGATAAAATAAGTATTCTGGCGGAAGTTAAAGAGTGTTTACACAGTATATTGCACACAAAGATAACTCATACATACTTATGTATATAACAACAAACCCCACCTCCAGTCGTCGCTTTCTTATCCTTTAGAGACGTAGTTGCTCTCCTACAAAAAAAATTGCTAATAAATAATAATAAAAAAAAAATTTGTGCAGTTACCATGTAGCAATGCTTGGCTGTCACTGGCAATGACATAACGAGTCGTTGGTAAACAAACGAATATTTTAATAATTTAATTTAACGAAAAGTACTTCCGAAACTTTTCCACTTAACATTGCACAGTGGGGGGTGATGTGTCTAGTAAAATTAGAAAACAAAAAAAAAAAAATAATAAAAATGAACTCAAATAAGTAATTGATTTGTCACAGAAAGGAAGAGGACATTTTTACTGTACATTTAATAGAATTAATTTTCGTTAAAAAAAATATATATTTTTTGTTATGGTCAGTGAAATTTTCATCAGAGATTTTACAAAAAGTTACGGATAAAAATAATGTTCTTATGCTTATGCCAATATTTTGTATATGATTTCCAGAATCACTTATGTGTTTAAGGCAAATTGGAAATATTTTGCTTATTTAAAAAAATCTACAAATAAATAAATGACTTACACAGACATATAAATTTCTGTAGTAAGTATAAATATTTTTAAATTATCGGCCGCAATTTAAAAGAATTATAATATTGTTGTTACAAAAATGTAAATAATTGCAGTACCCATAATATATTAAATTGAACTGTAAAAATGTAACGCGACCGAGAATTTCAATATGGCCAAAGGTGCAACAAAGTTTTTCTCGAACTTATATTGCTGTGTTTGTTGAAAATTTTTGAGAAACGCTTAAATGAGTTATATATTTTAAAAAAAATATGCCAAATTTTTGGTCATGGTTGAGACTTATTAAATATGCCGACTGATGGTGCATAAGTTAACAGATCAAGAGATCACTTTTATCGCAGAAAATAAATTTATGTTACTCTACGACCCTTGAGATCTTTTGTGCAGACTCTTGTTTCACCCAGACAGGTGTATACTGTAGATGAACCTAATTCTCCAACTAGGTGAGTGACCGTATATTACCTTCGGGACTATGAGCGGCCCGATAGTAACCTGAGGTTACTCTTGTCAAGGGATAGTAACTTTTGGAATTTGTTTCGGGACAGGTCAATAAAATGCTTCGGTTGCTTGAGGCCCGTTGTAGTCTCCCAATGATAAGAGAATTCCGCCTTAAGCAAGGCACCAATATTCCTACTCAAGTAGCTGTCCGAGATACCAAAAAAGGGTTGTGGTTAGCCAGACAGTCAGCCATATTGTAAAATGTCTTTTTTATCCAAGATTCAGTAACTGCTTGTTAAGAAGAAAAAAATTGTTAGGGAGAGGCAACATTTTGTTTTTTTTTTTTATTAATTTGTATTTAAACAAATGCATTTTAATTTGAAAAAAGATGAAACAAACTAATAATACTTTGAATATAAAAAACTAGCTTGGATCCGGTCTGCTTCGCTACCCTAAACTGGTTACTCAAAGTTTCCCATTTTTCTGCCACGTAAAGTTTATTCAAATCGGACTAGTTTTTTAATACATAATTAACACTTTTTCCCGTTTTTTCCCTTTTTTGTACTTTTCACCTCCAGTTTTTATTCCTGTACGTTTGAATTTTAAAAAAGTACCAAAAATGTGTTTTTATTTTTTAGAGAAGCAATGAACGCAGTTTAAATTTTGTCTCTATATTTATAGGTATAGTAATTACAAGGGCCCCAAAAAAGGTACCAAAGTACAATATTTTCTCATTTTTGCCGCCAGTCTTCTTGCATTTCTAGAAATCCATTTTAAGTGGATCTATACAATAGCAGAAGAACCCACAGTCAAAAATGCATGTCTCTAGCTTTATGTATTTGGACTGTGCGATGGTGAATCAATCAATCAGTTACGTTACTATTTTATATATGGTAATGTTGGTATAATTTTTCTAGAAACATGGTAAAAGATGCATTTGTTTCTGCATTTTAAAAGGTAAAAATGTGAACTTCTAGTTGGTTGTTTTAACTACTTTTTTTAAAAAGAACTGAAGCGATTTACCAAATTAAGTAATAAAAAAATTTTAATATATCCGCACATCATATGCAATTTTTGCAATATTTGGAAGCTTTGCAGGATTATTATCTATTCCTAATTGTAAAAATATAAAGCATGTGAAAAAACTTGGGCTTAAAAATTTTACAGCTATAAGTATAGAGTTTGCAAAATAAATACCATCTGAAATGGCAAAAAGTTTTATTGCTGAGCTGGCTGCTTTAGCAATAAATTGATATCGAAAAATAAAAAATAAACTTCTTGTTCCTAGCCACAGACGCCATTTATATGGAGCATTTTTTTGCATAACGCTATTCTATACTTTAAATATTTTATTGAAAAATATACTTTTCGGTTTCGAAGTCTAATAAAGATGAGACAAGAGAAGTTTCCCTGATATCCTCAAACTTTCCAACATGACACACAACTCTTTTAGTTATTGAAAAAATATGAAGAAGGTAGTAAAAAGCTTTATTGTTAATGCCTTATATATATATATGTTCCTTTTACTCCTATATGGAGCAAAGGGCCGAAATTAATGCCTTAATTTATATAAAATCTTTTTTTCTTGTTTAAAATAATGTAAAATAAAGAAAAGCTACAACAATTTTGTAAGTAAATTTTAATAAAAACAATTAATATTTTGTATTAAACAAAAATATTTGGGTTTGATTTAAAGTTATTTTATTGCTGCATAATAAAATTATTCAATATATCCTTTCAATATAATACTAAAATTGCTCACTGTGCTTCGTCATATCGTCATCATTCAAAAACAAAAATAACATTAAAAATAAACCACCTTCATGAAATGCAAACAATTTTGGCAAACTTTAAAATGTTGCACAAACAATTCTTAAAGACAGCTACAAGCATTTTTTTTTTATATTTTATCTTAAAAAAATTTATAACAAAAACAAACAAAGTGCCTCAACCCCCCAATTACTTACCCACTCAGTAAGTTAGTTTGTTATTTTAGCCGGAAGTAAAAGCAACAAATTGCTTGTTTTCCTTCCTAGAACTTGGGCTTATGTCGTTGGCGTGGCATAGCATGGCGTCAGCTAATCAATAATTTTCGTTTTTTTAATTTTTTAATCTTTTTTGTTTTTGCATTTCTGTTTCTATTGAATTCTTAGATACAAACTCAAAAAAATATTTGCCACCTACACAAACAAGCCCACTTCAGAGTGTCAATATTATGTAAAAAAAGCCATATAAAATCCAGACAACATTTGTGGAGGTTAAGTTGTTTTCTTTTTTAAAAATTTCTGCCTTTTTCTGCACTTATTTCAAGCTTTATTTGTTTTGCTCTTTTTTCGAACTTTTTATTTAGTGTCAACAAAAACCTTGCAAACGGTTGCAAAAGAATTGTTTTTTATTTGCTGTCTACCATTATGGCAGACTTTTTATACGTTATTGTTGTTTTAATAGAAAAAGAAAGAACTCGTAACGAAGAAAGACATTTATGAACTCTATGAAAGCTTTTCACAATAAACACTAGAGCAGTGAATGCACTTCCCTCAATTTATTAAGCAAATGCTCAGAATATAACAAAAGAAAATGTCTGTTAAGAAGACCAATTAAATTTAAGAAAATTTTAAAGTACTTAAAAATATAGAATCCTTATTTAATACAGAAAGTGAAAAATGTATTTTGAGGGCTTTAATAAACTAAGAATTAGAATTTTTTTTGTATAATTTCGTTATTTATTAAAATAATTTTTTGGCTGACACCTTTTTTAAATTACAATGTTGAAATTTTAAGAAAATTTTCTCAAAAGTTACTATTTTATTAATTTAATAATTCGGAAATAAAATCAATTCTAGCAGTGCTTTATAGGGGTATCGAAAATAGAGTATGAACAGGCGAATAAAACTTTCTAATTTCCTAATGACACAAATACCATTTCGTAGAGTTTGTCCTACATACAAGGAATGCAAATAATATGTATTTATTGAAATGGATTAACTATTTATAAAAAGAGGTCACAAAGTTCGTCAGAGTTATATCAGTAGATTAGCAAAACACATTCTGACTTGCAGCAGTGTGAGTAGTTGAATACCCTACTATCAAAAGCTTTTCACATTCTCTTGAATGCGTATATCATGTTCGGGTGAGAGGTTCAGATGGCATTAATTATTTAAAACTGAGTACCTTTAATGTCTTTTTCGACATAAGAAAAATATGTTCTGACCAGCGGACATCGCAATAAATTAATGTGTTTAAGTCATTAAAATATATTTATTTCTTAATATTTAAAATATATTTTAAAAAAGATGAACCAATTTGATCTACCATGCATTTATATGCCGGTAAACAGCAATGAGTCTTTAACTCTATAGACATTGTTACAATATCCTGATGAAGAGTGGTATTTATGTATTGCAAAACAAATGGGATGTATTTCTGTTACCTTGAAAGGAATAAATGGTATTGAAAGTTTGCCATAGAGGATATTAAATATGGAAAAGGTAAATATAAAAAGGAACCTTGCGGTATCCTTAAGCCGATCTTGAACTTCCTTGATACAGTTTCATATTTACTAACGGATATAAATACTGCGATCTCCGAGAAAACTTGGGAAATGTTTTTTACCGGCATCGAAGGCAACAATTTGCATTAGAATTGCTTCGTGCAAGACTTAGGTTAGATTAAACTAGGTTAAGTCGACAGAAGGAGCCTTGAGGGCTCTCATATTCCTTAGGACATACACTTAAGACTGCGATCGACTTATTGTGCGCTTCCTGGTGAGGAACGAAAAATATTGAGAAAAATCGCACTGCTCACGGGAATTCGGTCATTAGAACGAACTTCCTTAGCGTCTAACATATTACACCTCCTAGGTGAGCCACGTCCGTTATAGTATCGGACGAAAAACCCTTGGCCCTTGCATACGCAAAAGCAGGGCAGTGGCATAAAAAATGTTCCATCGTTTTGATGTGCTCCAAGCATACCCTGCAGTCGTATGTTGGAGTGTCCCGTCAGTACACCCATCAACTTGGTTCACGTGGTAGTTCGTTACGCGCAAACTGTCAAGTAGAGTCTAATGACCCCGTTTTGACACCATCAACCTACTTTCCGATTTCCTTAAAATTAGGATCTCCTTTTTCCTATCCTCCTGAGGGTCACCTCATAGAACTCTAGTCATGCAAGACTTTGTCAAATTGAAAATATCTAGTGGAACTACTTTACTTACAAAAATTACGAAAGCTAGTAGCTCTTATGTAGAATGTTGGTGATTTTTTTTTTAATCAGACGAAAGTCACTAATGTTTGTTCAAATAAGTTTGCTTTTAGGCAGTGAATAAAGTTGTATGAGTTTTTCGCGTTTTCAAAATATAAAAAATTAAAAAATATTTTTGTTTTTATTGTACAATCCCACGCTGATTTTTTCAGGCTTATAGTATTGTAAGTTCATTCAATATTCAATAATAAAAATTTTTTCAAATAACTTTTAAGTTGTTCTTTTTAAGTCGTGTACTTAATAAAATGTTTAGTCTTATAACGTATACGTAACGATGAACTTACGACCAAAACAATAATATTTATTATTGAGTTCTACCAAAATTAATTTTTGTTTGCTACTTTTTTTCGTATGTGTTCGTTACTGAGAAATATATATTTTTGTTTGCTTATATTCAAGGGATATTGCGATTTTAAAATGGTTGGCAGATTTGTTGGCTATTTTTAAAGGACATCGTTTTTTCATTTTGGTTTTCTCATGTCATATTTTTTAACATGAATTATACACATTTTTTTCTTACTTAAGGAATACATATACATATATGTACTTCAGTGATTTTTTTCCTAATTTAAATAGAAACGAAAGTTATATTCGGTAAAGGCCGTGTTTACATTGAATTATATTAAAAAAATGATGCTGAAAATACATTTATTTCAATTATAAGAGTTGCCAGTATTAGTTATAAATTAAAGTACTAAATAAATAACTAATACATATATCTATCCAAAACTAAAAGATTTATTACATGACACAATAAAATATATGTATTTTAATTTTCCTTTGGCATAATGCCGAATAAATGCAAATACTTCTAGTATATTTCAATCAAGTATTTTAATCCTTTTAAGAACATATCTACTTACTTCACTTTTTTATTTATTTAAACACTCTTTATCTTTTTTCTTACTTCTAAATGACTTTTCATGTAACTAGTGTCATTAAGTTGACATTCAAATAACTAAACAAGATCTAGAGGATAATATTCAGTCCTTTTCATTTATTTAATTTATTTATTTTTTATTTTTTTTGGTATATTTAACACAAAACAAAACTCAATAACAATGTATTAGTTTTATTAAAGGGCATTGTAAATCACAGCTTTGAATTAACGAAGTCAAAAAGTGTAAAATGAGAAAAACACTTACATAAAAAAGCAAACATAGGAGCAGAGTTAAATGGAAAAAGGATGCAACAGATCTCAAACTAAGAATGCAAATGAATTTACATAAAGCAGAGAATGACACAAATCTAAAGTGAACGATTAAAAAAAATTATAAAAAATAGGCAATAAATAGTCAAAGTAAAATGACAATAAAGCACTTTAGATGAGAATTGTTAGACTTGATACTACGATATTTATATTTTTACAATGAGTAGAATCAACAACAAGGAAAAAAAGGTTGAATAAACAAATAAATAAAAACTCAAACACTTATTGCGAGTTGAACATAAAAAGCGCACCCTCCAACAAAAAAATAGAAAAAAAAAGAATAAAGAAGTTAAACTTGACATGCTTTGGCACTTGGCGACCACAAAAGGACAACTGACTACACACCCATACTTAAACCTCCACAAGGACTATGCAATAGACAGCCGTAATAATTTCTATGTGTTTGCGAAATGTATCTTTATGTTTGTTTGTGTATCAGTTGTAGGAGCCAGAGTCAAAGTAGTTTTACCAGCTTAAACAACAAAAGATATTTATTGCGTTTGATTTTTTTTAAACTTTTTTTCTCCTTCTGCTTTAAGTTTATTTTGTTTTTTTATTCCACTATTATCTAGTAGTTGCGTCATTTGTTCTTATTGTTATTGTTTACTCTCAATTTGTTTTGTTATGTTGTTGTTTTTTTGTTAATGTAAAATGTGTTGTAACGGAACCAATACTATACATTACAATGCAATGGTAAAGGATTATAGTCAATATCAATGGCAAGGACAAAACAAGGACTTGACATAAACAAATCTATACACGATGCAACTGTCGAAGAAAGCAAAAAAACAATAATTTGTTTAAGTGTTGCTCAAATCGAATGCCGTGTAGGGAAATGAAAGTTCAGATTTTTATCATTTCTTCAAAGTTATTCTTAAAAAAAATTAAAAAATTATACTTGAAGGTTTCGCGACTATCAGTTAATTTGTCAAAATTAGATCAATATCCCAACTAAGTTTAGTACAAAACTTTTAGAATGTTTGTGGCCTCTAGAGTTTAATTTATTTTGAAACCTAAATTAAAGTAAAAATACGTTGTTTTCCTAAGCTGTTGTCCTTGTTTTATCCCTAAACTGTCACCTTTAAAGCTGTCGCTCATTTTGATTTATTTTTTTGACAATATCTTGTTGCTATTCCTTAACGATTTAAAGAAAGTTGTTTACAAATTTCCTTTTTACAAAATGTTTTAAAAATATTTATTTATAGAAAATTTTATGACCAATCACATACTTTCATTTAACTATCCATAAAAAAAATCTTATAATTATATGGTAACATAAAGTTCTGTTTTTTATAAATAAATTTTGATAATGTTTTAAGTTTTAAGGCGAATTGCGGTAAATTCTTGATAAATTTCTATAACAAATTATACACTTTTTGGAATTCAGCTTCACTTTAAATAAATATAGTCAAAGCCTTAGGATATTTCGCTTCCTATTGGCCGCCATAAAAATCCTTAACGACAAATCTAAACCTTAACACATTCCTTCGTAAATATGTATCTGTGTATTTATGTATTAAAACAAACCAAAGCTATAGGAAACAGCAGAACAAAAAATTGCAAATAAACACAAGAATAAGATGACAAAATATCACAACAAATAAATTTTCCATGGATGGTTGCTTAGATCCTTGTTCAAAGTGAAATTGCTTGCTAAAACAGAAAAATAAAACAAAACATTTATTCTTCTTTGGCTCTTTGTTTTATTTACTCGGATTCTAGGAGAAAAATTATGCTTCAGCCATTATTTATATGCGTAAGTATACGACATAATACAAGGACACGATTACTGTCAAGGATGGCTTAACATCGCATAAGCAATGACTATAATAAATACGTGTTTGTTATATATTTTCCGACTAAGTATTTGTAAGTGATTTTGCGTGTGTGTGTATGTTTATGTGAAAAAAGCCAGCAAATAACATATTGAAATGGTTACTAGGGGTTAGCTAAATATAGCGGACTTACACAATCACAAACACACACTTAGACATAAACATATACATATATTACAAACAGAATTTCATTATATAAACACATCTACACTCAACTTAACTTAGTGCCAACGGGTACTTTAACCAAAGATTTACTAAGATCCTAGAATAGCTTTTACGAAAAATTGTTTTACTCAACTCAATAAACAATACACATAAACTCGCTTTAACATATGTATGTAGGTATGTCCTTTGACATAGAAAAGCACATACACTTACACATATACATATATAATTTTATATCTACATATAAACAAACAAATGATATCATGAAAATTGTTAAAGTCAGCATTTCCGCTTTCATTCGACTCATTTTATTTATTATTATTATTTTTGTATATTATATTGTTACCAATGTCCTTAGCGAGGAGGGTTAAATACGGACTTTCTATATATAGAAAAGTTTGTTTTTTTATTAATTTATATAAAATGTATGTATAAAATTTTCATTATATCAAGAATTTAACAAAGTTTTTAATAGAAAGAAACTGCTTGAACATTTTAATAGAAAGATATTTTCTCAAACAATTTTTATAGGAAAAAGTTTACAAAGTATTTAACATATACAAAAATTAATTGAGATCTGTTTCATGAAAGGTAATAGTTTTAAACAAAATCTGTAACAAGATATAGTATAAGAAACTGATCAAATTTTTTGATATATACTCTTTTTAAATAAAATTTTTACTTAAAAATTTTCGAAAATTTTACATTAAAGAAAGACATAGTTTATGGAAAACGGTAAAAGAAAAAAATTATAACAAATGTTTTATAAAAACAATTTACAAATAATTTTTTACAGTAAGAAAGTTTCCTCAAAACGTCCCATAAAATTTTTTTTTTAATTATTTTGCATGGACATTTTTTTGGTTAAAAAAATTTTATATTAAAAAATTATCAAAAATATTCTCTAAAATATAAAAAAAATCAAAAAAAGACATCTAAAAAAAATTAAGGAAAGGAAGTTTATTGAAAATGTTTTATAAAATGTAAGTGTTTTAAAAATTTTGTATAAAAAAATTAGTACAAATTTTTCATGGGTAAATCAAGATAAACAGTTTTTTTCAGATTTTTGTGTTGTTACTTTTTAATTAGCCCTCGTACATGTATTGAAAACAATATTGTCGTTAGTTGCTGCATGTGTTTAATGTAAACGTATATTGGCCAAGTATGAGTACATGTATGTATGTGTATTTGATAATTGCAAAAAAAGGCCAAAAGAAATTTAATTGAAAATTTGATGTCAGTTAAGTTTTATACACACATACAGTTGTATATAAGTACATATGCACGTAGATAGTTCTTATTTTTTGTGAGTGCGTATGGTTATTTTTGGATTTTGTCAATTTTATTTTATAAGAATGTTGTTTATTCCTATTGTATCTTTGTTTAATATTTTTTTTTTGTTATTAAGTTTGTTTTTTCTTAAAAAAAAATGATGAAGTACATACTTATTTGGTGATTAATTTTAATGCTAATTAAAGTTAAGTCTTACAAAAAAAAAAATACTTAACACAATTCTAGTAGAGGAAACCTATGAATAAAAAATTATGGAAAAAATCTGAAACATTTTTTATATGTTCTTGGAAAGCGATTAAAGTTTATAAATTACCATAACATATTGCTTGATATTTAAAAGAGAGCAGTTGAGGGTTAATGACATTAAAGAAGATGGGAGACTCTCCATCATCTCCTATGCTCTTATCCTGCACTGAACAATACAGAGATAAAACATTTTTGAAGAAAGCGGAAACTAGTCTTCTCAAATATTGCATTCTTTATTAGACACATTGGTTGTCTTACTGATTGCTTCTAAATATGGATGTGAAGCCTACATCAACCAGATATTACTAAAACTAAAAAAATATTTTCAGCAATATAAGGATTTGACAAAAAGCTTGATAAAATTACAACAAAAAAATAGAATTTTGACAAAACTTTTAAGAAGTTGATGCAGAACTTAAAATATTTTTTTCTTTAGTAAATTTTTATTTATCATTTAGTCAAATAGTAAAAAAAATATTTTAACGATTGAAGAAACGTAAGACTAAATGTTTATTTATTAACTTATTTACTTATTTTATTTTAAAATGTTTTGCCAATAATTATAACGGATAAAAACTTATTGATATCATAAAACATTAGAGCAACAGTTCAAAAGTTATATAATTAATTTGAACTTGTATCTGTAGCAATTATTGGTCAGCACTGACTGAAAATATGCAAAACTTGTAAAGAATATTTGCAAAAATGAGCGATAATGTGACTATATTTTAATACAAAGGATTATATTGGTTTATGTGTACTATCCAGCTGATGTAAAAATATTGTTTATTTAAGAACACAAAAAATACTTGTACTGAACAAAAAGTATTTAATAACAGACTTCAGAGTGTGTATTTCTTAGCTGTCAAAACAAGAAACACAGAAAAACTTTTTAATTACTTCAAGGTAATATGAACAAGGTACATTTTAAACTATTTCACAATAGAAAAAACACAACATTTAACCACAATCTTAATTAACATATAAAAATTTACACTTGTGGTTATATTTACCCAGCAATGTAATAGAGGTGGATACTGAGTAATAACCATAACAGATGACAGGGTGACATAGTATATAAATTTAACATAAAACAGAACTATGAAGACAGCATTTTGTATTGATATTTAAAACACATTCAGAGGAGTTTTGTAAGTAACAACAAATCTGGCAAGTGACCTAAACGTCTTTACTGACAAACCCGTACTTTATTTTCATAAATGTAACTTCACCGCACAAATAACGGTAGATTTAAAACTTTCATGAATTTGGGACATTTTTGGCACATTCAAATATTTTGAAGCCACATTCAAATATTCCCACAAAGCATCATTGTTGACACAATTTTGTTGCTTGTAAAAATAAAGCAACAAAAATGTTGTAAAGACAAGATATCCGTTCATTTATTCCCTTAGAAATATGCAAATATACAAACAGTGACATGATTTGCTGGTGTTAAACAAAGTTTATACGCTAACGCTAGTGGAACTTCATAAACGAACCCAGTATTTAAGTTCTGCCGTCTTACTTTAATAAGTAAAATTAACCAAAAAACACAGTATTAAAAAGGTGTCGATAATCATTGTCACAGTAGTCGTGGAGGTTTTTTCCCATTTTGCATGTAGTTGTTAATATTTTAATTAAATGACAGGGCAATGAACGAGTTATACGTTACTTCGAAAACTTTTCACTCAGACTACCACGTATTCATTCTCTATTTTTTCCCTTTTGGCGCATTTGAAACTAAATCCTTTTTCTCTGTGGCAAGTGGAAAAGGTACAAAAACAACAGCAACAATAATAATTATACGTTCTGAAGACAACACAACACTGAAGGTGAAAATAATTTACAAAAACAAAAAAGAAAGCAAAAGTCTAATGACAATAAACTTAAGTTAAAGTCAAGTTTTAAGTCAATTTCTCTCTGTGGAAAAAATACTTAAATATTCCTAAAGTTAACTGTAGCAAAAGTATGTTAAATGTCAAAAGGAAGTAGTTGTATGTCGTTATATTAGAGTGGCAAAATATTTT
This sequence comes from Paykullia maculata, assembly GCA_003055125.1. Lineage (NCBI taxonomy): Eukaryota > Metazoa > Arthropoda > Insecta > Diptera > Rhinophoridae > Paykullia > Paykullia maculata. The sequence goes on from NDXZ01002807.1 coordinate 19,349, forward strand.
GAAGGCAAATCTATAAAATATTTTGTTTTAACAGTGCGTTTATCTAATTAAATATATTTTTAGGTTGGAAAAAACTTCAAATATTTTATATAAAAAGATTTTATCAAATATTGGCTACGAAAATTTTATTTATTTAATATTATTTTATATTGAAAAGGAGAGGCACAGAGGCAATTACTGCATATTATACTATTTTGTTATGTAATCTTTTTCCGAGAGGAGGTAAAATAGAAAAAGATAATAAAAGGTAGAAAATATATGGAATATTTTTATAAAACAAAACACAAAATTTAGGACATAAATTGATAAAAATAAAAATTTCATCAATCGTATTTCATAAAATAGATTTTATTACAAAACTTTTATTTACTACAAAAATATTAATGTCACAAAAAAATATATTAAATAACCAATAAACAAAAATTGTTATATTTTTTTGTTTTCATAGTCATGCGTCTACAAGCGTAGACCTTAAACATAAAAATAACAACAAAATAGACAGCTGCCGTCATGTGTGATTTGCAAGTCCTTATTTATACGAGCGAACATTTGAAAAAAAAACATCTGGAATTGTTTTTTTATTTTTTCAATCGCGTTCACACAGACAAGCATGTTGTTTGCAACATTAGATTATTATTTTTGTAAAAACTACACAAAAAAAACAACAAACAAGAAAGAAAGTAAAGTAAGAATGTAAGCAAAGCAAAATATGCCCGAGTACCGAACACAAAAATGATGCTCACTTTTCCCACAAGCTATATACTATCAAACTAAACGTTTCCATTCCAAATATTCGCCAGTGTAAGCCCTGACCAAATCCTTAATATTCAGTAAAGCCGAATATTATATTTTTACTTTATCTAGCTATTTTCAAACTTACGTCGAAATAGACCTAGTCTATTGGTATTGGTATTTTTATACATTATTATTATATATTTTTAAATGTTTTTGAAGAACTTTTAATTTGTTTTAGGACAATTATTTTAATATTTACTTTTTTTTAACTTATTGCATCGACTTGAATGACGTCAATCAAATGAAGCTAATTTTGCAAACAGATTAGATTGTTGATCGTCGAGATCGTATAAATGTGAACTGAGGGGGGTTAATTTCTGGATACATATTTTGGTAATTTTTCATTGAACACGAAATACGGAATAATAGGACCTTATATTAATATGAACGAGGCAGACGTATTGCTGTCGAAAAGCTTCCACAACATATAACATTGGGCGAATAAAAAGCTTCTATTAATAAACGGATAATTGCGTCTAAAATTTAAGTTGTAAAATAGAAATTAAAATCTAAAATCGTCCAGTAGGAGCTTTAAAACTAAAGTGCACAGTTAACGTTGTAAATTTAATTTAAAGTAATCTAAGCCTAGACTCAGTTAAATATATATACATATGTATATAATAAATATAATGAAATAAATAAATTTGAACATATAATTAAGAATATATATAAATGAATTTCAATTCCCTTTAGGGAATACATACATAAATAAGTTGAAATCCTATATTGCCCGTATTGTCTCGTCGAAATTAAAACACATTTTAAAATATTTTCACAAAAATAATGTGTCTTGTGCCAGAAAAATCGTAAAAGTCTATAGCTGATAATCTGTTGTTTAATATTTCTAAATTTATTTTTTAAATTAAAGAACAAAAACACACCTGTAAAAAACTAATTTTTCTTTGTAATTTTTAACAAAATATCTTTTAAACAGCCAAACGTATACAAACCAAATATATTATAGTTAAAGTTTCTGTGGCAGCCTAATATAAGTAAGTTAAGTCAGGTGAATGTAAACAGATTGTCTTATCACAAGTTATAAGAGCACAAATACACCATATCTCTTTAAATTTTAAATTGTTAATGCAAATTAAACTTAAGCAATTAACTTTTAATACAATTTATTGTCATAATATTTATTTCATGGCAACAATTAACAGGTGATGGCTCAAAAAATATTTTTTTTGAATTGACTTTTTAATTATGCATTTTTAAACACTTACAGACAAACCTAAACAATAGCGGCAAGCGTTGAGTTT
>NDXZ01002808.1:0-27981 GCA_003055125.1 Paykullia maculata
AGAAAATTGATTTCAACAAATCGACAGACGGGCAGACGGACAAAGCTTGATTGACTTCATTGTTCACGATATACATACGTACATAAATAATTTATGGGGTTAAAAATTAATGTTTTTAATGCTATAAGTGGAATGTTAAAGTTACATATGCTCTTGATACTTATGTGAAGGTACTAATATAGATGAATAACGTTTTATGTGGGACCTTAACACAATTATGGACCGGTCTTTTAGAAATTTTGTTGTGTAATTTTAATGAGAACTCTTGAGCCTTGTAACAATAAAAGTATTTAAAATGCATTTCTAACTAAACGCCTTTATGTGATTTTTGAAAGAGGTTTTATATGGCAGTTATCGTTAGTTCGGAGAAGCTTTTAGTCAGAACTAATTCAAGTATAAGAAAATTTTTTTAAAAATATCACTTAATTTTCTTTAGAATTGTTACCTGTTATGTAGCTCTATGCTCCCTCGAGGAGTGAAAGGAACATATTTATTTATTTTTTATGTAATCTTTAAATGAGGCTCTGACCTCTGTTTCTGATGTCGAGAGAAATTTTTTAACAAACATCACTTTATAACTTTAAATTTTACCAAAAGCTATAGCTACAAAACTAATTGCTTTTTTTTCCTTGTTAACACCATTAATAAACATAAAAACCTTTTTATGCTGTTTTAAATTTTAATTTAACCTCAGATTAATTTATGTTTTATTTCACTTGAAAAATTAAAAATAGCTGTTTTGATGACGTTGATGTTTAATAAAAGCGAAATGCTGTTTGTTCCTTCAAAGAGAAAGGCAGCCGTGCATTAAATTATACATTTTTTCTTAGAAATTAATTATAAAATAATAATAATTTTTTATTGTGGTTTTTACAAATTTAACCTGCGTTTTAAGTTAAGCATCAATCACTTTCAAAAAAAGTTGTTGCAGAAAAAAGCTTAAATAAAAATTACACACTTTAAAATATGTTCATTAACACTACAAAAAAATCAAGTGTAAAACAATATGTAGCTGAAAAATTTCTTAAATTGCTTCAATTTCTTTGTAGAACCATTTCCAACTACGATTTTTTCAAAAAAAAAGCGACCCACTCTATTGTGCATAAACGATTAGATCATTTTTTGTTAAATTGATTTATATTTACCCGGAAAACAATAGTTATTATGGTTTGCTTTAGGTCATGTAAGCAATTTTCATAGATTTCCATATAGAATAACGAAAAAAAAATTTCTTTCCCATGGATGTTTGCACAGTCACCCTAAATATACGAATTTATGTTTTTATTTTTTCTGATATTCATTTGAATTCTCTGAATTTTTGATTGTTATTTAAATACTACAAATGAATATATATACACAAACGATTGTCCACATATTCTTTTTTTAAATGTACTACATACATAAGTTTATAGTATGTGTATGTGGAAATTGTTTCATTGGGAATTGTTATACAAATAAAAATACATTTTTAACATTCTGCTTTGAAAAACATTACAATACTTTTAACAATGCACTATTAAAGTGGTTTATATTAAAATATTTAACAAATTCTTTCGATTGTTGGGATTTTGTTTGTGTCCATTTTTTATCAATAGAAGACAAGATGCTGCGAAATGAAAAGCCATTTGAAATAATATTGAATATATTCTTAGTAATGTTAACAACAAGTAATTATTTAATTAATTTTAAATTTTTTATTGAAGATCGATCGGTGTATGCTATTATACATATATGAAATATTATATCGTTTAAATTAATGCCAGAACTTCTTACGGTGGTACGGATATGAGTTTTCACATTTTCAGTGACTCTGCTGGGATATCCGGCTGAATTTAAGCGATCGCCTAGGTTATATTGTATTATGTTACGACTATTTGGCTAAAGTAGACCTGTTACTTAAGAATATCCTACAAGAAAAAGTCTTGCGTGGTGGACTCACATGATATTTATTGGTGGCTAATTTATGTCACCCCTGCAAGAGATAACCATACTCTCAAACGGTTCATTTGGAACAACTACATAATTTAACAATAAATTGTTATTATTTGGACGAACTCATCAGTTAGGTAACTTGCTATTGTGAACCAGTTTAAGTAACTGAATAATAAACAATAATTAATAATCTTTAGATATATTAATTTTACTAATTTGTGAAACCTGGGTTAAATTTTAGAACACGGTTTGTCGCTAGTATTCTTAAGTTTTTCCAAGTATTTTAATATATATAAATTCCGAACAAAATATACATCTGTGACAAACGGATTAAACTTTAAGCTTCTTATAGGAAGCTAAAACCATCACATGGTATGAGAAAAAAACTCTTAGTTTTCAGACTTCAAAAGATTTTTAAATATTAAAAAGTTGTTATTATTTGCATATGTTTTTTATGCTCTAGCTTTATTAAAACAATAAAGGGAATATTAAGTTTGCTAGATTTATATGTTTTTCATTTTAAGCACATACAAAAATTCGTTCGGCTTGTGCTATAAATAACTCGCAATGAGTTCTTAAATTACAACAGATATCATTTAATTTTTAATGATTTGACTTAGCTAGCGCAGAGGTTTCAAATGAAAGCAATTTTTTAATTAAAGATGTACAATAAAAGATCATACTCTTTTCTGATGAGTTGTACTCCAATTTAAGTGCACCTTCGCTAATCCAATTCATCAGTTCTAGCCAGCCTATTTTAAACGGAAATATATGGTTTATTTACACTTCGGTATGATTTTAATCGACCATCAACAGCTCGTCTTTGGATTGATTTAGTTGAAATATTTAGTGATAATTGATTTGCAATTGACCTTCCTGATATAAAAAGATCCTTTTTTATCAGTCTAACTATTGCCTGGTCGTCCCCTTTGCTGGTTTTCCGCGGCCGACCACCTCTGAAGAAGGAAGTCGAAGAGCCTGAAGAACGAAAATGGCTTATAATATGTGAAATAATACTATGACTGATTTCAAATTTATATGCAATAGATGTTACTGATTCACCTTTATTATAATCACTTATTATTTTTTTCTTTTATCTGCACTAAATATTTATTGTTACCCATTTTTTCATTCAAAATTTGCTAAATATGGCCCATGAGTGAAAGATCACGTACGACTATAACCACATGCAAATTTTCTCTAATTATTCTTACAATTAAAAAACAGTTTTTTTCTGATTTAACAGTACTTGTTGTTAGTAGTCTTTGCCGATTAATGAATAATGTCCATATCTATTATTTCGTGCTTTTGTTTTTTCGCGGACAAAACGCGATGTTTTCAGTTTAATATAATTTTTTCCTAATAAAAATTTGTTTTTTTGTTGGTTTTTGTCTAGTGTAAGTAAAATGATCCAATTATCGTGATAAATAAATAAAAAACATTTAAATCCCGTTAAGTTTTTATATGCTATTAAGCTTTATAACAGTAATTACAGGTTCGTGCATTTGATTTGTCGCATACTGTATGTTTGTAAATGAAAGCACGTTTTAATATACGCAAGTATATTTGTAGAGTAAATATAATATTTGGTTTGCAATCTAAATGACTTTAATTATAGAAAATTTGAAAAATATTACATTTTTGTGCAGAGAAAATGACCGCGTGCAAAACAGAGTTAACACCATATAATAAAAATAAAATTTAATATCTCCTTAGGGAGTTGCTGTTATAAATAGAAATAGAAACAACAAACTAAAAAGAAACATATTAAAATAAAATGTAAAGAGTGGTAATATAATGTAATATGTATGTATAATGTAATATTTTTAGAGAATAGGAGTACAAACTTAAATGATGTGTTATTTACTTGTATATAAAACATACTTTCTAATAGTATTTTATGACCATCAGTTAGCAAATTTTTTATGTACAAAATTTTATTTGGGATAATGAAGCTTGATAAGCAAGCACTTTTAAATTCATTCTTCAATCGAAAAACTTAATTTTTGCTTTTAAATGTTTAAAAATTTAATATTGAATGCAGTTGTGTTTTATTTGGTTATTGTATTTGAGTAAGAAAGTTTATTATCTTATGTCAAATTTAAAAAAATCAAAAACCAAAATTAAAATATTGTTATATTAGTTTTTTAACTAATTTTAAATGGATCCGCGTGCTTTAAAGAAAATATGTATCGCTTTTTTTTTGGTTTTTGAATTTACTGTTAAAAAATGGCAGTTTAAACCATCATTTTCAAAAAAAGACCAAAATGCATAATTAAAAAAAAATTTTTTTTGGCTTAGAATTTAAAACCGTTGCGCGGTTTTATGCAAACTACTTTTACTTCTTTTTTATATAATTTAAACGAGATGACAGTACATATTTTCTGCTCTTTCACAATTATTTATTTACGCGCGTAACTGATCCACTCAGCATTCAATAAAAGAATAATGCGATTTTTCCTTTATACGTTTTTGTCATTCTTAAATAAAACTAAAATATGTATTCATCATAAATATTTCTAAAATCCTATTCATTTAACACATTGCAAGCCACATTGTCATCGGTATCGCATAATAATGGGAAAATAAAACAAGCTTCAATTGATTTTTGTGTGGTGCATAGTAAGCAAAACGCCGGAAAAATATCATTAGTCATTGTTGTTGTGAAAAGAAAAAAAAGATTATGGAATAAAATATTAATATTTTTCCTGCTTTCATTGTACTCTTGAACGCTGAATGAAAAAGATAAAACGTTATTTGGTTTTGCTTTTCAATGTTTATTATTTTCATTCGATAGGAAGCGAAGAAAGTTTAGCGCAAATTAAAATACAACGGATGTGCTTATACTTAATAGAAAGTATAAACGGAAGTACAACATAAATTTCCTCTACATAAATTAAGGATATTAATCTCTTAAAATTAAGAAAATGTTTATTTGTAAAAATTAAAAATATATTTTATAAATGTTTTTATTTTTAAGTTAAAAAATATTTTAACATTAAAAAATAAGGATTTACTTATTGCAAAAGTATTGCTTTTGACGAAGTGTGATTGATAACAAGGTTTTAAAAAGCTGTAACAAAAATGATTACGTTATTTTTAAATAGAAATTTTCAAGCTACAGCCAAACGATACTTTCTTTCTTCTAGAACTGAACATATTTTTAAAAAATAAAATGTTGGAATAATTTTTTTAATTTTATAAACCCATTAAATTTTTGTATAAATTAAAAAAAAAAAAGTATGTACAGGGTGTCCGCCGGCAAGGTATACTACTCGCAGTAATTCCATTGTAATCCTGGCTGTATGCGATGTGGCACCGTCTTGTTGATACCACATGTTAATTAAGCCCAAAGCATGCAGTTGTGGTGTTAAAAAGTTTTCAATCATATCACGATATCACTCCTAATTGACAGTTACTGTTACGCCGTTTTCAGTTTCAAAGAAGTAAGGTCCACTGATTCCTCTTGACCAAATTGCACACCAGACTGCCACTTTTAATGGATGCAAAGGTGACTGATGAATAATTTGAGGGTTTTTCATTGCCCAGAACCTTTGATGGTGACAGATTAGGGCTTATGTTGTATTCCGGGAATATAAGAGAAGGAAAGGAAAAACTTTACTGTAGTTATTTTATACTAGAAATTTTATATATAATTTGTTTTTTCCAATGAGCTTTGAAATTTTTGGTTTTCAAAATTTTTATGAAAATTGATTTTATTTTCATTATTTGAAAACTTTTCACAAAGTCGGTTGCAACGGGGAAAAAAATACTAGAAACTTAAATTGTGTGAGAAAAAATAATAAAAATAACATCTGTGATTTATAACAGGGAGAAAAAGAGAAGAAACGTTAATTTTTGGATTCTGACGAATGGTCTTAGGACAAAGTTATAAGACAAAGGTGAGATCATTTTAATGTAGTTTCTGTATTAAGTTTTGCTTATATTTGTATGTGTTTAGTGATCATCTTGTTCCAATACTATTGTGGTTGTTATCCGACTTCAAAAAGGAAAAAGGATAAAATATTGATCCAGAATTGTGTGGTGTTTCAAATTGACCAGGAGATAGAAAGAAGGGCGTTAATTTAAATTGTGGTTTTGCATCAAACCTTGTGTTTTATCCCCTTTTTCGATCATTTTTATTATAATTCTGCCTTCCGGTTAACGGAAGCGATAATTTAACGTTGGGTTGACCAGCTTAATAAATATTTTTCTGCCGTAGGAAAAAAAAGAAAATTAATATAATTTGTACTATTGGATATCTTAATCATACTGCAAATATTTCCTTATTTTCCGAAATTTCAAAAATTGATTATCTAACTGTGGCATCATTTGGTTTTATTGTTAAAATTCAAAATTGTCGTGATTTAAATTTTTATTAATATCAAACTAACTTAAATTTGTTACGGTCACCTTAATTATTTAATTTTCTGTTTATTTTTGTTTTAATTTTCCTACATCCTTTTTAAAATGTAATTTAAGTCAGTTACATATCTAAATTCAAAGTTACCAACCTCCATTGTTACACACCGACACTCATTCATACACAGGCATACATAGATACATAAATAACACACACATTTAAATGACACATTAAATAAATTCAAATTTTATATTATATCTAAATTATAACTAATTGAGTAAACAAGAATTTCCTAAGAATACCAGAGAATCTTCAAATGTCATTTGGCGCCTTCTGACTTTGTTGGAGTTTAAAAAAAATATGTAAGTTTGTATTTTTAATGCTTTAAATTTAAAAACCCCTTTAAAAATCTATTAAAATTTGAATTTTCTTATACCTAACATAATGCAATTTGAATATTAAATTTGTTTTAAATTAAATTTGATATTATTGTTGTTTTTACTTTGTTATTTGCAAAAATAAGGCATCAACTTTTTGTTTGTTAATTAATTCAAATTGCATTAGATAGAAAAAAAAATAATAATTACACTACAAAACGTTACCGATTTATTAATTTCATTTTTTTTTATAAAACATTAACTAAAATTAATTATTTAGAGTTAAGGGAATTTGGTTGTATTAATTTCTAATTTTGTTTTTTAATTTTTATATAATTAATTAGTACATATCCTTAATATACTTAAATAAAATGTAAATGTATAAACAAGAAAGTTTCTAATATGAAATTTTAAGTTTTTATTAATAACGAAAGGTGAAGTCAAAGGTAGAGAGAAAGTTATGTAGAGTTTTAATTTTTGCTATTTGAAAGGTTATTATTGGGCTGACATCCAACGTACTAATTTTGTCAGCATGGAGGGTGGGCATAGGCAAAGTGTAGCTACACCTCAGTCATCAACCACTTGATTGTCGACTCCATTTGCATTGTAAATGAAAATTTTAGATAAGCTACCTAAAAGTAAAATCCACTGTAACTGATTTTTTTTTGTTTTCTTGAATAGTACAACTTGGGAATACTTTAGACCCTCCCCACCGACGAGCACAGCCGGTCTATTAGGTAGCAATCCTAAGAATCGTTACAAACCGACTATTCCATTCAAATGAAAATGTGCCTAATCACTCATTATGATTTTTTTATGAAAATCGGGGTTGTCATAAGCGAGCTGTAACATCCCATTGGCATATGTACGGTGGCGTAAATGGTCTTCTGGAAAAAGATCTTGTATCAAATGAATCTTAAATTTACACATATGCAAATCCTTGTGCAAAATTGTGGCCAAAGTTTTTCTTTGAAGCTCCTGGGCACGGCGTCGAATTGAGGTTGATGGATGGTTTATAACACTTTCTTGAGCAGAAGTAATGTTTTTAGCCGATCTTGCAGTACAGTTCCTCTTTCTTTGAAATCATTCACTACACGATAAATAGTGCGTCTTGTTGGCATGTTGTTTCTCCCAAAAATTTCACGTAACTTTCTCATCATCACAGTAATCGATGATTGATTTTGATAAAATGTTTTTACAATTAAAACACGTTGGTTTACCAAATATTTTTCCATAATAAATCTAGCACGTCTCTTCTTTACGACTGCCAAATATGAATTGTCAAGACTAATGTTTACCAAAATGGCGGCAAAACAAAGTAGTATACCTTGCCGGCGGTCACATTACAATATATAAAAAAAAATTTTAAGGTCATTTAAACAAAAAAATAGTTTACGGATTTTAGAAAAACTATACCAATGTTTAAAAAAAATTGGACTGATTGGTCCAAAATTCGCAAAAATTTAGGTGAAAAAGATTTATATTTTAAAAAATTAAGTTTTCTAAGTCTTTGTATGCGTAAATATACTTCTTGTTAATACCAAGGATAAAGGATAAGGATTTCCCTTTTTATATTTATTCTATGGTCATTCTAAAATATTCGTTGCAATTTTTTTTTTCACAATTTAAGTTAAAAAAAAAACAATTTAAATATTCTTTGATCTAGTTGCATAGGAAAATTACAAATTATAATCAAGGAATCATATAAAGAGCGAACGGATTCAAATTTACTTGTTTTGAATTTTTTTTATTATATCATAATCAGCAAAATATAAACTCGTACATACCTCTGTACATACTTACATATGTGTGATTTTTTATTTATTATTTATTTATTGGCAAAAGGACTGTCAATCTGTATTTAATTGATTTTTATAAGTTTTTTTTTAATAAATAAAAGCTATTTAAACTAAAAACAAACATTTTGTGCAAAACTGTTTTAAATATGCACAAATGACGCTTCTTTAAATTAAATATTTTTCACGTCATATAAAGTTTAGTTTTAATTAATTTGCAAACCAAACACACCTAATTTGTCTTTATTTCCATGTAACGTGTTAATGAACAAGCCAAGGTGGTTAGTACCAAGTGTGAGGAAACTCATGCATGAAATTTAAAAACTATATTTTGTCACACAATATGTGTTAAGCAAACAAGTGATGTCGTTGTCGAGACAGCTGTAAAAGGAAAAAGGTAGCATATTTTGACAATATAATAGTCGTTTTTTTTGCTTCATATATAGTTAGTAAAAAATAATTTTCTTCTTTCACGAATGTAAACAACATGCTTATATATAATGAACATTTTTTTTGCGCAATTTTACCAAACTTAACAGACTGCACCTTTTACTCCTTTTTAATAATAAAGCACTTGACAAAAACTTTTTTTCTTTACTATTAATTTTAATTTTTTTAAACTCAATTGCAAATATTAAATTTATTTAATTTAACTTTTTTGTCTTTTCTTTTCAATGCTCTTTCCTGTGCTCATTTTATCGGCAGACACATAAATATTGTTTTAATTAATATCTCGCACATAAATCAATATTAATTGGTTTTTCTGAATCACCAAACAAAAGAGATTCGATAATAAATGAAAAATTCTGGCAAATATTTAATTATTGTAAAAATACACGTATGATAAATAATGAAATCATCCTTAAAAAAATAACATTTAATTTCGCTTATCTTGTAATCAGAGAAAAATTATTTGTAAATAAATAAGCGCTATGTCATGCAATAAAAAATAATTTGTAGGAATTAAATAAATGAAAATTTAAAATCCAGTACAACACGCGTGTGGTGCGACAAAGTCAATATAAATTCACTGTTGACTTATGGTTAAATGTTATGGATTTCTGGTAGCACTTTTTGGAATTATTTTTCCTTCACGTGAACGAGAACGTGAATTCGTAATGCTAGTAATTATCTCTTGCAACTGATTAATACAACTCTTACGTCAATATCAATAGTGCAAATCATAAGTATAAAATTGTTGTAGGAAAATCGCTTAAGACTAAATAAAGTGATAATTGTTCAGCCCTTTTTATATATAAAAAGTCTTTTAAATTTATTTTAATATATTTCTATTCTTTAGAAAAATTATTAAAAATTAATTAAGCCTTTTATTGATATTAAATAAAATAAATAAAAAATTAATTAAATCTCAAAATTTTTTTAAAAATAACTTCGTTTTTCGTCTTTTGATTAACTAGATTAAAGATTGAAAAAAAATTATAAAAAATAAAAAATGAATTGAAATAAATCTGCAATTTTAAATTATCCCTTCATTTCCATCATATGATTCAATCGACTAAAATTAGGCCTTCACTAATGATAGGAATTAAAAAAATATCATAAAATATCATGCTTTTGTAGATATTATTTCAAAGCTGTAAAATATAATATAAGGCCTTAATATTAACTAGAAAGGCTGAAAGCGTTAGGCGTGTTATCAGAGATGACAAATAAAAAATTTATTGATAAAAGGATTTGTAAAGAAATGGAATAACATGCTGAAAGAAATATAGTTTTCTAAGCCCTGAGTTGCTTAACAAGGCCTGTTTCCATTTTTCCAATTTGTTATCCTAGTGTTTACGCCTCCGCTTAAAATATAGCTGTATTTTTAATAAAAAGCTTTTATCTCTTTTGTTACATCTAAGAAAATCCTTTTGCAGTTTTTATACATTTCCAATTTTTTATAAAAAGGTAAACTAACGTTATTATCAAAACTAAAAAGTCGGTGAAAAAACATATACACTAAACGTCTATCTAAAGCTAATGTAACTTATTGATTGACAGGTTTTTTACTTGTATGAATGTATATGTCATAACCAGAAAACTCAAAATTTTTTTAACTCAAACATCAAAAGGGCGAAAAAACTATATATAAAAACATTAAAATATGTATATCTAACTATGACAATGAACAGATGTCTGCCACTTTTCGAATATTGAAAGTTAAATGAGTTAAGAATCCTTTTCAAACAAATAAATAACATATAAAAGAGTTAAAGTAAGAATGGAATTAAATTTAAAATACGTTCCGTATAATTTTGACCTTTGAACTTAAAGGAAAAGAATAAAAATGTTTGCTAGTTTTTTTTAATGTTTTTTTTTCGAAATATAAAACATATACTTTAGTATTAAGTTTTGCATTCCATAATATAAATATTTATTAAAAGCTGACAACTTGAAGTGCATGATTGTTTAATAACAAAAAGAACATTAAAGTGAATAAAAAAATTTCAAAACCAGTTATATATTTATTTAAGGTTTCTTACTATTTTTAAAAAGTTTAAATACGAATGCAATTTTCTTTAGATTTTATTTAAATATTAAATAAGTTAAACATTTTCGTTATAAGTTTGTTTAAGTTAGCAAAACCAAAAAAAAGAGCAAAAATTTTATCACAAAAAAAAAAAGGCAATAAATAATAATGATTAATCTTTTGCTTAGTTACTCAACAACAAATAAAACCATTTTACTTCCTCTTTCAAAGAAAAATGTTGCCACTATTTTATATTTAAAATAAGATAAATTTCAAAAGAAAATGGCAAAATTGAAAAAAATATTAAACTTTCTTAGTAATAACGATTGTCATTATAAGCGCATCTTATTGAAAGTGTGAAAGGAAATTGCAATTCTAGCAACAAGGACAGTCAATGCCAGAATACGAAAGAAATAAACAAAAAAAAAACATCTTAACAAATACGAAACTGTGAAGCCAAATTGGTTTTAAATTCAATTTTATATTACAAATTTAATTTAAAGTTCTTAAACAGTAAAATACATATTGAATAAGCATTTAAGTATTTTGTTAAAAAAAAATAATAATACAAAATTAATGTTTTATTTAATTATGGTATTTTTTAATAACAATGAAAACCCTAATGAAAAGCAGTTAAATCTGAATCTTGATTTTATTTAACGTTAAACCGAATGCATCAACTGCCAAATGTCTTTATTTTATATCATTAAATTTCACATCTGCAACACTTCTAGACATTCGGCACTAATTTTAAAACTCCGTTTATATTTTCTACGTTGAAGATTATTATGGTAAAAAAATAACTTGAATCACAGCCAAACAAAGATGTTTGTGGAATAAAATACTGCGCTTGGCAAAGTTGATCAATACATAACAAATTATCACAAAAAGCTGTTTGGATTTTATATACGACAAAATAAATAAGCTTATTTTGAAGAAGATCCCAAACAAATTGAACTTTTATTTTTGCTAGTGGCACTAGCAAAAACAGCCTAAAATATTTTTAAATATTGACCGATAAAAAAATTACGTAAAGTTACAAAACATTAGATACGTTTTTATGTTTGTAAACAAAACTAAGTCTTACTATCATTGTTATCCTGTTTGAACGTCAAAATTTAAAGATGTGTAACAATCTGATAAAATGCAACGTTCATTAATTTGAATGACATATGTTACTGCAAAATAAAATGAAGGAAGTTTGTCATGGGCCTTAAAAACGTAAAAAAAATGCCAAGGATAATAACAAAGCGTAGCGCTACGCGTAAATTGATTTTGCTTTTTTTTGCTAAAGTCCCATTAACAACAATTCATGCAGTGTAATATCTAAAACACATGATGTTAATTTGAATTTTTTTAATAAAGTTAGTGTTAATTAAACTATATTATACATATTATACTCGTAGTCATTTTATTGAAAGTATTTAAATGTCATTCATCTCTCTTAAATGCCTTCCAGTTTTATTTAGAGTAGATAGAACAATTCTTAAATGTGTCATGACATTTTATAGTTGAAAAGTTAATTTTTGCTTTCCATTCTCTTTTTACTCGATAATTAACTTCGTTTTATGTTTTTCTGGTTGGTCCCTCCAGGACTTGTTTGCAGTTGCTGTCTATAGCCAACATTGTTAACTAATAAAACTCATAAAAAAAAGAACAGAAACTAAAATAAAAATAAACGTTCATCTGAAAACTCACTGTCAAAGTAAAAGCGACAAACAGGAATTTAAAAAACCCATCAGCGATATGACCTACATATGTTTTAATATTTCTATTAAAAAAAAAATTCAAAGTTAATATATATTTAATGACATTGTTTAAGCTAATGTTAAATGTTTTAGAAATTAATGATACTAAGAATATGATAAAATCTGTTAAAAATGAATGATATTGGTATATTATGTTAAGGGAATTTCTATATAAACTGGTCATATTTTAAATCCAATATCTAGTTTAACTTAATCATCCTTAGTTTTTGCTAACTCGATGACAGAACGCTAACATACTGGAACATTAACAAGATTAAGGGTATTTTATCGCAATAAGATGCCAAAATGTGGGTAAATCATTTCAATAATTTTTGTTTATATCATTAATCCTAAAATTCAACATCGGCTAGCTCATTAATTTAAAACAAGATATTATAATTATTATTGATTTTTAGCTTAAAATTTTAGTAAAACTTTGAAACTTTTTTACAGTGTACAGCTCACATAATATGTTAAAGATTTTTCTTATATGCTCTTTGCTATAGCAATAATCGTGTTTAAGCCTAAAGAGATTCAGATCATTAAAACAAAAGAAAAATGAAAATATGGTGTAAATTATTCAAAATTGCAAGTTGCTAAGAATCATATATGTATGTTTCAAAGTAATACATATATTCAAAGACTCTGATTTCACAGCAAGCATAAAGCCATAAAGGCGCAGTCTTATTTTATAACTAAAAATATTTGACATTGTTCATAAGTAATTCACACAAATAAATAAAGATCTAAGTAAAATATTAACTACCAGAATATCCGTAACCGGAACACAGCTCCGCAAGAATCACATTTTTTCACGAAATAATAGGTCTATTGAAACCTTTTTTCTGGACTTTTCAAATAACTGTAAGAGAAATGTTAGTCCTTATTTTCCAATTACAAACAAGATGTAATAAATTAGAATGACCTTAGAAAGTTTAAAGATTTCTTTAAAATTTATCGAAGAGAAATTTATTAAAAATACAAGATTGGAATATTACTAAAGTATTGTGTATTCTTTTTTATTAAAAAAATAATATTTTATAAAAATATTTATTGACGAAAAAATATATTAACAAAAGGACAGTGTTTTTACAATAAAAATACAAAGCCACTATTTCTAATAAAATAAAAAAGAAGTACAAACATCCTATAAAATCCTTTACCAAACTGATGAAATAAGATAGCATTTTGCATCAGCAAGTACTAAGTTTTTAATTTTTTTTTGACATTTTATCTTGTGATTTTTTCTTGGAATTATAGATATCGAACATAATTAGTTTAAAAAAAGACTTTATAAAATCTACCTAAATCAAACACCTTTAAATATGTTTTATATAAAGTAGAGTCATTCAACACAACGAACAAAGATAATCAGCAGAATCCTGATTAAACTTTGGGTTTCTCTTTTGTCATCTTGGCCATTGCCATTACTCATTCTAAGCAATATACAGCATAAAAGACACAAAAATCAGACAAATAAAAATAAATATAAAAAAATCGTATTTGTGTCATAAAGGGGCGAAGAAAAGTGGTTTTCTTAAATAATAAATTTTGGCTTTTAATTAAATGGGCGTAATTTGATAAATTTGACAAAGTTAAGCACTTGATGCTGAATATTTAATTTTATATAAAATGTAGTTCTTAAGAAAAGGACACACAGACAATTAGAAATATAATTTAAAAAAAAAAAAAATATTTTGTTTTTGAGGTGCTAAGTTTATTTAAGATTTTTATTTTAATTAAAAAAATCTGTTTTAAGGCGAAACTGAATTCAAGTGGATTATTTTCTTAACATTTAGTTTATAGGATGGGTTCTTTTAATTTTTGCAGATTGCATATAAAACAAGAACTACCTTGGCGGTTAGCATGTTTACCAGAAAACACATCATAAAAAATACAAAAATGGCACCAAAAACCTTTTGCTGCTCATAAAAACAAGTAAGATTTTGCTTATATAAGCGTACAGGAAACAGATGCAGGAACTACCAACTAATAAGCGCAAAATAAAAAAAAATCACATCAAACATACGCACATGTATATACGTTTTTAAAGACACATAAACACATTTGGTCTAATTTGTATGCAAATTTTACAAACTTGGTCTTTGGCATTTGGCATTTTAAACCCAATGACAAAGAATGTAAGTAAGTATGAGTAAGAAAGAAAAATATTTTATTTTGTTAAAAGGAAAAGAAAATTATTTTTTTTATTATTCAGTTTCATTTGTGGTATTTGTCATGCATTTAATTAAAAAACTCGTCACTAGAAGCAAAAAGAATTGCGCATATCTAGATTGTCTTAGTATGTGTTTGCATGAATGTTTCATTTTTGGTCGTAACCACAATTTATGTGGCAGCTATTACCCGCTGTGCTATTTACACTTAATGTTGTATATATTAAATTGTAACACACTATAAAAATGTTAAAGTTTTAAATTTCAAGTGGCATAATGAGTCTATTTAATGCTAAAAAGCTATTTTTTTCGATTGCAAAAATAAATTAATTTAATTTAATTTAAAAAAGAATAAAGTTAAATTAATCAAATATTGTATGAAATAAACTGGTACTTCTTCACGACCTACGTGATTTGAGTGCTACGACATTAAAGGCACTGCTGTCAATTTGATCAATTGCGTACTTTTTGTATATTTATTTCTTTCCTTAGTAGAAGTGCCGTCATATTTGCCACCAGATTCTATTTGTTTTTTACTTTTCATAACTGCTGCTTCCTTAGCCGCAAGTATAAAAAGGCAGAGAGGGAATTTGTCCATTTGCGCTACAAGTTTCATAAATTTTCAGCCAGTTTTCAATATTTTGTACCCAAAGCGTGGAAGGATTGATAGTTTTCCTTTAGCCTTGGCAAATAGGATTAAAATCGGAATTGCTCTCTTTTATAAAGCTTATCTAAAATGACCTGGAAATTTAAAAAGGAAACTTACTTTTTTTAAATTAATTCCTTATCAGAACTGAAATCATTTTTCTTTTGTCCCTATAAATCCTTCTTTGTGACAGGAAGAAAAATGTAATTTTTTTTTTATTCAGCTTTTTAGTACTTTTCATAAAAAAGTTTGGTAGTCATTTAAGTACATTTTGTCAAAATAAATTAGCTTATAATACTATTTTTGATTATGTGAAAAGAACTATTGCATTCGACTAGTATTAAAGTTGTAAAAAAACCTTTCAAGCGCCTCAAAGATGAAAGGCAATTAAAAATGTAATCACGTCCACACCTAACCGCCACAGTTTATATTTTAGCAAAACTTACTTCAACACATTTCATTAATTTCATTTGATTATTAACATTTTAATCTCTTTTTTTATCGTCCTTTTTCTTTTCATCTTAAGTTTTGCACACACAGTTACGCATTTTTTTTAAACAATGACGCAAAAAAATGATTCTTATATAGAAGTCTTTAAGTATAACAACTTGAGTGTAAAGGACTTGAATAAAAATAAGTTAAATTTAACGGCAGTGTCGAAGCCTCTGTACGCTTCTCAAATAGTTAGACATCAATAAAAAGTCTAGTTTTTATATAACAGGTGCATTATACAAAGTGTAGTTTTTCCTATTTTTATTGCGAATTTCTAGTAGCTACATTTTTATCCCTATGATTTTCTACAATTTATGCCTTAACGTTCTTAGGGGGCTAGGAAAGATTGAATATATACGCTAATTTTTTCTCTATACTTAGTAGGATGGGTGATAGATTTGCTTTGCATGATAAGACAATATCACTACTACCACACATTTACCAGTATTAAATGTAAACTAAATGCAATTTGAGTATTATAGTGATATCAAAAAATACAATAAAACTAAAAGTGGCTGCCACAACAAATATCTGGTTCATTCCCTTAGCATACAAAATCATAGAATCGTGTCAGTCAGTGTATTTAATACTTATTTTTTTTAGCGCACAGAACATGGATGTGTAGTTTTGAAATCAACTCTTTAATATTCGTATATAAAAACGTTCATGTTGTTTGATTTAAGATTAAGCGAAGCTTAAAAAAACTGGTGATATATTTTACTCCATATGAACACTGTTATTGGCCACATATGTAAGTGAATAATTGCAAAAGTACTTTAAAAAAGAAAACTAAAACTTTGATTTTGTTTTGATTTAGCTAAAGAAACATATGGTTAATTCAACGTTTAAAAGTAGACGAAATAAACAAACATTTTTTCAAAGTGATGATTAACGCTTGGTTTCATTATTGTTTGCCAGGCCTTAAACATAAACATCAAATATACATACTTCTGTTTTGCAAAAAAATAAAATGTTTATAAGTTTTATGTACCTTTGAACTCCTTGTTGCTGTGCTACTATAAACATACATATGTTGGGAGCTAAATTTACACTAAACAACAATTTTTAAGACTACCTTTAATTTGAACTAAACATACAAAGAAAAAGTTTAATTTAATATTAGTTTTAAATAAGTTTTGCAACATAGGCAAGTGTAACATGAAAAAGCATAAGAAAATGCATATGAACATTATTCATTATGAATTCTGCAAAGCATATGGGGAGTTGCGTGGGCATGGAGCCAGTAATAATAGTCTCGTTTTTATTTTTGAAGTAAACTAAATACGAACTTATGTTTTATAGGTCCGGACAAATAAAATACCACATTATACTTTGTAAATAAATTTGCTTTATTAATTAATTAAATTAACTCTATGTAAGTTTTTTCCAAATAGGTACACAGAAAAAAAAATCGGCACTTTTTTTCTAATTAAGGCGTTGTTAGAATTCAGAATTAACTTTATTTATGGTTTTAATTCATTTAATTTATTATTAAATCAACAATTTTATATTTTTTTCCAATTAAGTAATTAATTCATTCAAATTACTGTCTTTATTGAATTGAGTTCTTATTAAAAATATTGGTTTTTTACCATTAAAGGTTTAAAATATTAAAAACTGATTTTTTTTTCTGTATTTTTATCGGTTGCATAGCGTCGTTGTTAGAGCATCGAACCTTAAAACCGAAGTACCCCGGTTCGAATCACCGCAGAGGAAGAAATTAAACAAATTAAATTTTTAATTTTAAAAAAGGCCACTAACACCATTTAACTTAGCAAGGATCTGTACACACCACCCAATCGTATAGGACAGGACGTTGTTTCGAGGGAGGCAACGATAGATGGCGCAAATGTTTTCCTTTCAATGACATTGATATTTTTTCAATTAACATTTTGATTAATTCAATTAACAACTTGTTTAAAGTAATTTTTAGTTTAAATTAATTTTTTTAATAAAATCTAAAATTTTGTTAATTGGAAAAAATCAATAGTTTTGTATTTTTTATATATTTTAGGTAATTCATATAATGATTTTGGTGATAGGTACAAATTTAAATATTTTTTTCCTTGGTTGAATCATTTTGGTGATTAAAACAGTTTTTTTTAGTTTTTTCTGTGTAGTTTTTAAATTGGTAGTTTAGAAAAATTTGATATCGGAAACGTCTTTTAGATTTTCGTTTTGCTTTTCGAAAAGCAGTTTTTAAATAAAGTGTATGTTAGTTATCCAAAGAAGAACTTTTGAGGTGCTGATGAAGACGCCGTAGTGGGTTTTGAAAATTAATTTCACTTTTGTCGACAAAACTTAGATTTTCGAAAAAATTTTCCTTTGAAGATATATTTCATATTGCCTTTGTATAAAAAAAAATACTAAACAATTTTTAAAAGACCACCAGCTTATCTTATAACATTTGAAAGAAGTAACGATTTAAATTTTAGCTCGAATCATTGTAAGGTATTTGTGAACTTCCCTAATGACTTTAAAGACCACATAACATATGTATCTGTATTCAAATTCCAAATCTTGTTGTGTAGGCATCTCATTTAATTTAAAATTATTCATCGTAAATTATAAAGAAATATAATGGAGAAACTCCCCTGTGATGCAAATAACTCCAGCAAACTGTGCACAATTTGCAAGTCTGTTAAATTATACAATGTGGTATTTGCTTCACTTGAGTACATTCGCTGGTTAAAAACTCAGAGCGAAATACCAATAACAATATTTGTGAGTATTTAAGTATTAAGCAATACGGTGCTAGCGAAAAAAAGGAAATAACTTGTTAATTTTTCTTCATGCTAAGAAAAGTAATCATGCTTTGTAGCATAAATTAATTGCGAATTTGTATTATGTGCAATTACGCTACCAAAAGTGAGTTCCGGTAACGAAAATGATTACAAATAAACATTTGTAGGGTAAGTTCTAGTTGGAGTTTGTCATGAAGTCATAAAAGGTCAAAAAGGTGAGAAAACTCTAAGTTAAAGTGCTTAACTTTAATACTATAAATAGTATTAATTTAAAGAAAAAACATTTATTTTCCAAACTCACAATGCCAAAGAAATATTCTTATGACTGGTCTTAAAAATGTAAAGGTTAACGTTATTGTTGATGAAATATGGAAATATATTAGTTTTCAATAAAATTTTTAGTTTTTTTTCTACATATATTGGGATATCTAAGTTGAAATATTATTAAACATATTCGTTTTAAAAACATCTTTCATTTGTATCCTTTAAAGGCTTAAAGTACATAGATTAAAAAATAAAAAACTTTTTACTAAGTAGCTGTACAGTTGGTTTATCGCACATTTTCAGAATATACAAACAAATTTTTGCCAATAAAATTAACATGGTCACAGTTAATTTTTTACATATTTCTTTTGTTGTAAACTTGTCTTTACGTGTTCGTAAAAGAAGTTTTCCAACTAGTGGTATTGATAGAAACAGCATGTTAAATTTGTTTTGTTCTTGATGCAATAATCATATTTTTTTCAAAGTGATTTTTATGCAAAAGTTTCCCTAAAATCGTTTTACGTAGAAGCGCATAACGACAATCCAATTCATATTGTGTAATTTTTACGCTCTATTTATTATTTAAATATTTTTCTTTCTTTGCGGGTGGTATGTCATGGATGAAAATTGAAAGAACAAAAAAAAGAAAATAGCAGTAATAAAATTTTTGTGATAATTCTGTCATGCTCTATGGTAATTGTTTGGTTAAACTTGTTCCAGCAGTAGTTATTCTTACTAGAAATGCAAACCGCCCTCAATAAAATGGTGAGATTTTACAGAAGAAGCTTTAATGTGGTTTAAATGGAAAATATTGTGATAAATAGCACAAACTTTACTAATGTGAAACAAGCAAAACGTTTTTAACTTTATTAAAACTGTTAAAACATAGCGTTAGTTACGTTGATTTCTATTTAAAAGAAAAGAGGCTTACTTACAGGAATTTCTATGAAACAGAAGACAGAAAGAAGTAAAGTTTGATATTAACTACTGATTAAATTATGTATTTAATTTCTATAATTATTATTAATTATTTTTTTTTGTAATAACTTACAAAATATCTCTGAAACTCTTTAGGCCATTCAATATTAAGGTTTTGCATGAAAGTATTATTAATGCAAAGTTAAGGGCATTTGGTTTATTTTGGATTTAAAAAGTATAAATAAAATACAGATGTATATTTTACATTTATAACAATATCTTCATTATTTGGCAGACAACTTTGACTGAAGTTGTGTAAGTTCCTGGTCGTGATAGCTTTACTGCTGAAATATTGTGTCAACCGAAAAGATATCTCTAATAACCAGTAAGTTAAAATTAGACAGATATCTTAAAATTTAAGGCATTTATCACACTTCTCTACACCAGACTAATAATATCAAGGTCTAGGAATTGATAATAGAACATCCATTGATAGATGGATATATACATGGAGAAACATATCACTTTTTTTTACTACACTTTAAAAAAAGTATGTAAACATTTTAGCCATAGAGCTTGCAACACAAACGTGAAAAAAAATTTTATGGTGATGAAGGGCATTTTGTAAGTTTTGGTTAAAAGAAATCTCTTTAACAAATACCGACTCATAGCTTAGGATCTTAGCACAATTTTAAGATATGTTACTGTTAAGGTTCCAGTTCAGATTTTTCCAATTTGTTGTATAAAAAAGTATTTCATTTTTATTGAATTTATGAAAAATTTATATCAAATATTATAAATTTTAATAAAGTTTGTTTAGCAATTTGTTCAATGTAAATATTGTATATAAAAAGCTTACAGATACATATTTTAATAGTTTAAATACAAAACTGTAAAAAAAGATTAACTAAAACTGTAACAAAACTAATTAATATAGCATTACAAAAAAGGTAGATATATTGGCAATGTTGCATAACAAAAGAAATTAAATATGTATGAATTATATAGGAAATAAAAAAAAATTATGATAGTCAGAGAATAACACCTAGTATATGACATTTGTATAGATACAATTTTTTTTGCTACTATGGAAATTCTTGCCCTTGCCCTTGCACAGAAAATATTTGTCAGTCACAGTTAAAATAAATGAAAATGATTTTTAAAATTGTCTTTTTTTAATGACTAAAATATTTTTACCATTTTAATACGTTTTTAACTAGAATATTTGTTAAAAGTATTTTGAACAAAAAATTATTTATATTTTTTCTATTTTCCCTTTTGTCTTTTCAAATTTTGTTAAGATGAACAAAAATATTTAGTAAAACATCATACATGGGTCAAGTTGAAAAACTTTTCACAAAAGTCAAAAAATTTGTTGGTATGGAAAAAATATAAACAATGCAAAATATAAGTTTAATTTAATTTTTTTAAAAAATAACTTAAACAAAGAATTTGTCTTATGATTTTTGTTTTGTTTTGTTTTGTTCTATCTTCATCAATATTACATATGTACCTACATACAAATGGCAAATATGTTTCTGTATTTTATTTTTGAAATAAATTTTTCTCTCACACTTGACACATTTTTTCCTTTTGTTGCAAACAACAATAGAACTTTAAGACAAACTAAGAATGTGTACCGCAAATTATTTGTTGCTTGTTGTCCTGACTTTGTTCTTGCAAGAGAAATCAAAAGCAATCACAATCCGTGTTCACATTATAAATTTAAAGTATGTTCAACATTTTCCATTTCCATTTTTTTAAAACAATATGGGGTTTTATTGTAAAATATTTAAAATTTCTTTTTTTTTTTGTTTTTGTTTGCTATCTTGCTAAAAAAAAGACTCATTGTATGTAGAAAAGCAATGCAAAAAAAATGTAAAATTACATCATGTCAACTCTGACTAAAGGATATTGTTTTTGATAGAGGCAAAAAAGGGTGCATATAAAAAATAAGATTTGCCTTAGAATACGTATTTAAAGTAAGTTTTTCTTATAAATTCATACCAATTTCCTAGTTAAGGCATCAAAAAACAACCAACATATTTTTGTTTTAAATATAGTTTACGCAAGGTATTAACAATGAATTAAGATTCTATAGTTTTTGGTTTTTTTAAAACGTATTTGGTATTATTTTATTTTATACTTAAAACACCTAATGTATTCTATGAATAATCATTGAATTGTTTGTTTGCCATAATTCGTGTATTTTATGATGTGAAAAATGTCTGTCAGCCCACACAGAAATGAAAATATAAAAAATTCGAATGGGGATAGGGAAAAAAAGGCATAAAAGGTATTCTACTGTAACCATTTGATTTTGCCGAGGAAAGAAATAAAATAAACAAAGAAATTAATATGAAAAGAAAAATGGTTCAGTTTTGTTTCTCGAATTCAATGAAAGTTATGGTTTTGTATTTTTTTTTTCTTTACAAGTTTTAAAATTTGAAGTAGGTTTATTGTAAGTGATTATTTGTTATAACCGAGTATGCCATAGTTTAATTTAACTGCATTTTTATGTTGAATTTTAGTAGGAAATAAACACAAACACACATACATATATATTTTAAAATAAGGGTATTTAAAACATAATAAAATTATTTTTTATGATTTAAAACAGTTTGATTTATTGCAAATTATATTTCTCGATTCCAAGGTCAATTGTCAAATAAAAAGGTTTATTAGTAAGTAACGTATACAAATTTTATATAATTTATGTCATGGCTTGATAAATTTTAATTAAATCCACTGCCTTCCGAATTTTCTTATTTAAAAATTTAACTTGAAAATAAAGTCAATTGATCAAAAGTAATTTATGGAAATAACATAAGATTACCACTGAAGTGCGGTAGAGCTTAAATGTAAAGTTATTACCAAACACTTGCTGTGCATATGTACATGGTGTTAAAAGTTAATATGAAATCATTAAAATTTTCATATAAATTTTAGCAAAAATGTCACGATTTACAAAGACCAAAGAATTTTTATTGCACTATATTAAACAGAAGAACATAATTGAAGTACGCAAACAATAATACGTGAGTATTTATATGGAAGTGGGTGCAGAAATAAAATAATGCCCTCTTTGTATTATTAATCACACAACCAAACGAAAATGGAAATTTGTTTACATAAATGTGTACCCTGTACACAAATAAAACTATTAGTTTTTGAGAACATTTACTTAACTGTCCCTTAAAAATGTCTATCAGATGCTGTTTAACAACTTTAAATTAATAAATTAATTTCATTTTAAAAAACTTTTTAGTTCAAACACGTGGCAATTATACAAATGTTTTTTTTTTCTGAGTAAAAAGGAAATGTGTATAAAAACTCCTGTATATCCCTTTTTTCGAAAATAGTTTTGTACAAACCAAAATACATTAAACCATTTTAATAATTCAATTTTATTTTAATAGTTTTTAGTTTAAATTACTTTTTGATTTTTAAGCTACAAAATGCTTGCAGGGTATGGTAACTTACTATATGAACCAACTTGTTTTAGTTTTTTTTTTTAACATGTATGCACGTCAACTTTATTTTTTTTTTTTGTTATTTGATTATTTTGTAAATTAAATATAATGCTTTTAAAACAAATTGAAGCCAAATTATTTGTCGTAAATATTTTTTTCAAATATTGTAACATTAATGCCATTTCATAAGCATAAAATTTTATTTTTTTAAATCAATTGGGAACTTCTTTTAATCTAATTATATACACAACATCAAGCTAATACTGTTACAGATGACATTAAGTTGAGCGATATTTGATATAAGAGAGCGTGCGTTTGTGTCATTGTTAAACTTTATTTAAATATACGCAAATAAAAAGAATGTCGATTTGAATTGAATTTGAATTAGGCTTAAATTTGTGACTAGAATAGATGTTGACAGTCAAATAGGCTTCCCACAATGACATTTAATAATTTAATTTATGTTTTTAATGGAATGTGTTACTGTTAAGTTTGGAACGATATTAAGTTCACTTGTTAACATATAAATTCGAACGAAATTGGCAAAGAACATAATAAATTATTTAAAAAGTCAAATGATCACTTATAATTATAAAAAGAAAGGAATAAACCTAACTCTTTTGGCATTAAATAATAACGTGTGGCCCTTTTAAATACATTTTGTTTTAAAACCAAACAAATAAACAAGTAAATAAATAGTATCAAATTTTTATATTTACCTGAGCCCTTCAATAATCGAACATTTTTTAGACTTTATAATGTAAACCTTGCAAAATACTGTGTAAAAAAATCTTACAAAAAATCTTGAATCATTCTTAGATAATTTGTCTTAACAATTCTACTTCTGTATAGTAGGCGTACATGACTTCTTATCTATCAATAAAATAAATCATACATAAAAAAAAGAAAATCATAAGTTTTTATGTGTTGCACCATATTTTCTTTTTTTATTTCTTTTTTATTTTATAGAAAAATCAATATTATATTTCAATATTCATAATCTATGTTTTCACAGCCAATTCCAATCACGAAAAATTTACATTTGCAAATAATTTTTTTATATACATTTATAATTTATACACAATGTATGTTACTAACCCCAAAACTATGTATGAAGGTCAAAATCGTTAAAAAAATGGCTATCTTATGATTGCCAAAAATAAAAATATATATAACGCTGTCTAATGTCGAAATAACAAAAGGCTCTCATGAACTACATGTGTATGTCTAGACGTATGAGTTATGTATATTTCATATAATATTTATTTATTGCTCATACAACATGGTGTCAATTGTTCGATGCCAAATTGTATGATTTATTAACACATAAATATATTATTTATTTTAAATATATTTAGTTCTGCGTCATTTGAAAAACATAAGGGAAACAAAGAGGAAGCCATTTTATTTTATATCTGAGTTTTTTATTAAAATAATATACAACAGGTGCTTAAATGTTAAACAATTTTATTTAAAAAACTTTTTAATATATATAATTATTCAAAAAGTTCATAAAACATACGCTTAAAAGCAAAATAAGGTCAAATGTAGCTGTTATAATATAAATAGGTCAAACAAATTTTAGATTTTTCACATAAATACATAAAAATAGTCTCATGTGTTACCAAAGCGACAATGGAAGCATGTTTATGACAAAGGGTTAAACATTATTATTACTATTTTTGATATTTTGTTTGTTTTCGTAATCTATATAATAATTTTCTATCCAAACAAAAATTGTTTGTTATTAATATATATATTTTAGCTTAATTACATATTAATAACGTTATAGTAATAAAAACATCACGACGTTACACTTTGCCTATTGTTTAGTAATTGTATTACAGTGTTAACATGTTCACTTAAAACTAAACAAGTTTTAAATATAAAGTACATTTATCTAAAAATATTTTGCTTAAAAAATCTCTTTAACTTTTGTTTGTTACGGTTGATATCCTTGCAATATGTAGTGTTTTTGTGTCCAACATATAGCTTGTTATTTCTAGCACGAACTAGCATACCAATAAAACTGCGACATCGCGCTATAACATTTAAAAATATAAAGGAACACATAAAAAATATAGATGAACCCACATTTAATGTTAAATGTATAAATATTTGTATACGGTGAAGCGAAAATGTGAAAACTCATTTAAACTAAGTGTTAAGTACATAGTTGTTATGAAAGTAAAACTAAACAGATGACGATATATACACAAGTGAACAGCAAAAAACTACTAGATACCAAAACATCATTTTACCCTACGGTCAGTGACCAAAAAAATATATGTTAGCTAATGACCGGGTACGTTTATTTGTACCGTTATATTAAATATTATTTTTTCGTATTAAATATTTTTTAAAAACAACTTTGTTGTTCTAATCCGTGTTAACTGCATTAAGATACCCAAAAAAAGGCTTTTTGTAGAAGCTCAATTAGCCCAGTTTTATTCAAATCTCTATATGTTATCCAAAAGCTGCAAAATATTAGGGTTAAGGTTTTTTTTTTGCTTATATCTCAGCCAGTTATTGATAGATATTGCCAGTTTTCAACATAATTTATTTCGGGAATATTTCAAAAAAATTTGGTTTGTTATGCAACTCTTGGTGACCTATGTGAGCTACAAAAACTTGATTCCAACTGTACGGATACCGGGGTACCCGGTTATTGACTGGCGTAGGTATCGAATGTTAAACTGTTTTACACATTGATCTAATTAACTATATTATTTTTGTTTTGTTGTTTAATGTTTATAAACATCTTAATTGCGAAGGACTGAAGTTTTATTGCAATATCTTTATTATTATATCATTGCGAGCATTTTTAAATTAAAAAGGGTACATGGGTACCCGGTCATTGACCGTAGGGTTAAGCAGAGGCAAATATTTTTAAATAAAGGAAAAACAATAAGTAAAATTTAGGCCATCAAATGAAAAGAAAATTTTTGATTTTGCTTCTAAATCCAATAACTAAAATTATCAGACAAAATAATTACTTTAAAAAAATAAACAAAAGGACTTCATTTTAGACAAGTTTAAGGAAAACATTCGAAATTTAAAAGATTTAGAAGAGGTAAAAACTGTAAGTTGTTTTTAAACACAAAAGGACACTATTTTCAGTGATCACAAAAACTTAATACTAATCGGAGCCTCAACAAACATGATTTTGTTTTAAGCTTGTTTTAGCTAATAAGAATTACAGTTCCAGCTATCAAATAATTTTTTTTTAGTACTATCATTTTTAAAACATACATTATAAGGTCACTATATTATTGTGGAAGGATTAATTAGAACGAAAAAATTTGTTTTGTTAAGGAGCTTTATATGTTGTTTTTTTAATTAAAAAAAATTGTTTTTATACAGGAAATGACATACAAAAAAACAAAAGCCTTTTAACTAAATGACTCTATTTATTATTCTTCTTCTTACCACCTTGTTTTTTCTGTTGCTTTTATAACGTATAATATTTACATATATTTTTGTCTATCGTTTTATGATTCCCTTAAGTTTAATTTGTGGTAATGTAAACTTTACCTATGCACAAACAAAGCTTTAAAGCTCTACGGTAAAATAATAAACGTTGTATTGTAAAACATTTTATAGTTTAAGTAAAAACAGAATTTCACACTTGTTGTTTTAAACAAAACAAATTTATTTTAAAGCTACAATATATTCATTACTTATTTGAACTTTAATGTATTAAAAAGAAAAGTTTATATCTAATTGTATGCTCCTTTGCTTAGATTTTTATTTATATGTATTTTAATTGTACTTATCTTTGTTTTTAGGGAAAAATCAATGTCAATCAGTTACAGAATACAAAATTGTGAAATTAAAACAATGAAGATTTTTTATGCGAACAACATGGAAATATTTTTCACAAATTTTTATTCATTTTGTTTAATGAAACCGGAATTAAAGTGTTATTGTTAAAAAAATTTGTTTTTAATTTTGTTTAATTTTACTGATGTTGTTGATTTTTTATTTTTTTTTTTTATTTTTTTAATACTTGTAATTTACGTAAGAAAAATCTTTAACATTTGTTAATGTTTTTCAGAGGTTAAAGCACCTCTTTTTATTATTATAAAGCCTTCAAAGTGCTACTTCATTGTATGTATATAAGTCACTATATGTGTTTTTCCTCCTTTTTTGTTGATTCTGTTGTATTTTGCTCTTCAACATTTTTCTTAAATTTGTTTTATGTTGGAATAATGGTGCGATTTAATATTTTATTTTTAACTTTTTTACGGCTTGACAATAATAACCCTTTTTGCGGAAAAATTAATTAAACAAATGTAGTTAGAGCTTGGGTTGTCACAACAACTAATTTGCATATTTTTGTGTTTCTTTCGTGTTTTTTGTTAACCAAAACTAAAAATATATTATTATTTTTTTTTTTTTAATTTTAATTCTAGAAAGAATTTTTAAACAGGGAATTGATGATATTTGTTTTTTAATTCTCAAACATATGGACAGTTTAAGGCAAATACTTTTATTTAGTTTTGGCTTATAAAGGGTCCGCCATCCAACGTTTTTTTTTTCAACTAGTGCTTATTTCGTGAATGGTAACACTTAGTTCAT
>NDXZ01002816.1:0-10902 GCA_003055125.1 Paykullia maculata
ATTACATACGGAATGATAAACTTATATATACCCTAGTCACCTGTGGTGAATATTTTACGTAGACGTTGGAACAAATTGTCAACAATGAAAACACATTTACAAACCGATTACTTCAACACAAGAAAGTAACACTTACAACATATATTTTTACAGTATTTTCAGGTATTTTCTAAGCGTTAGTTATAGATTTTTAAAAAACATTAAAAAAATTTAAAACTTAGCAACAACTTTTAAATACAGTAGAAGTTGAAACTTTATTGCAAATTAATTGAAAACTCTTTCAAACAATAAAATAAAATACAACAGCCGTATTCTGTAATTCGCTAAAGCTAAATCTCCATCGCTAAAAATCTATTAAGTTGATTTAGCGATTTTTGGCTACAAATGCAATTCTGTAATGTGCATTGCTAAATTTGGCAATGCCATAAAAATTGAATTCGCCCCAATTTTAGCGTTGAATGTCATCACTAAAATGTTTAAATTTTGTATTCTCTAACGAATTTTAGCGATCGAGATTTAGCTTTAGCTAAGCGAATTACAGAATACGGCTACAGATTAAAAAGGAAATATCTTTAACGAACTTTTTTATATTGATTTTTGTTCAAGTAATGGCCTTCTAGAATTTGGCCGTAGTTGAAATAAGGTTTCTTTAAAGCATTTTTTGGGTTCAAAATGATTTCCGGTTTTGTACGTGAAATAATTTTTTTTCATATTGTACGATTTAATTTCTAAAAATAGGAGATAATTTTCTTACCAATCGCTTAATTTAATATTTTTCTCTATTTTCTACAGTTTATAAAAATTCCTAAACAAATTAATTCCAAATTAAATTCTTTCTCTTATCCAAGTTTTTTGAAAACCGAAAATTTATTTATCAAATTATTTCTCAAATATTGAACTAATTAAAGCAAATAGTTTTTTTTTAATGAAAAACGTATTTAATTGTTATTAATTTTTTTAACTAATAAATAAGTCTTTAAATTTACACAGCAATTTTTTAATTAACATTTCCAAATTTTTTTATTCACATTAAGGAGATCAGTTTTTATCTCTTAACCATATGTCATAGCTTTTCCAGCTTGACAAAAAAACAAAAACGCAATTATAAAAAAAGTATGTGTGAAATAAATAATTGAAATAAATTACATTTTCAGCATCTAAGCACAAAATTAATTTAAATTAGAAAAAATGCAAGGAGGTGTTGGATAAAGGTGGTCTGGAATAATTTATAATAAAATCAGCCAAACGAAAATAATCGTATTTGTCACGCGCACTTGTATAGGGCAAATAGAAAAACACATAAAAAAGACTATAAAGTGTCAGGATATGAAAACAAGAAAAAAGGTACCAGTGCATTGTTGTAAATATATGTTTTCTGTCATAAATATTAAAAAGGAAAAATCTCTACTCTTCGCTTGTCAGCTATAAAAATGAAAAAGAAGGGGGGAGTGAGAGATAAGATTCAAAATGTAATTTAGTTACGCTTTACGATAAACGGAAGCGGAAACAAAACAAACAAAAAACACTTGTAGTTACAAGAATAGTTAAACAAACCAAGGTTTAGATGTGTATAACTGTTTGTACATATAGCCATGATGATGCTAAAACAATAATAAAATGACAACTGCATAATAGAGGTGACAATAAAACATTAAAGATTCATGGGTTGAAAATTAACTTACCGGCTTTTATGACACTTAAATGATGTTAATGCTGTCATTTGCTTTAAACGACACACACACACACACACACGTACACACATACAGAAGTTTATACTGTACTTGGTACTTGCCACTATTACTCCTCGACTTTAATGGCCATGACTTGATAGAATCACAAAATTTATTTCGTCACACTATCACAGCGTGTTCGACGCAAACAAACAGGCGGCAAACATTTTAAGTTTTTCATATTTGTTCGGTTTGCAGCAGTATCCAGTTTGAGTGAATAAGTTTATGACGAACTTTTAAAGTTGAATGCACATAATGATGATGAGTTGGCATTCCTTAAAATTAATATAAAATCAAGTTGCCTTTTTGCATGAGTGTGTGTTTAACACACACAATAATAATATTACTATTCGTTGGTGGCGGCATTATCCTCCTCTCCATTAAATGACACCAGGTATATTTTACATTCAAGCTTATTAAGGCAAACAGACCTGAGTGCCTGTTAAAGGCAGAATCTTGATGAAAATTTCCAAATGGTTGGTTATTTTTTTCATTTACTGCCGAATCAATTTGTCAATCTGTTTTTTACTGCCCCCTAAATATGTCGTGTGTGCCTTAGTGATTGTGTCGTAGCAGATAATGCTACATCAACAACACCTTTAGAGATGTTGTAAGTCTTTTGCGATCTCTTTCTCGTTTATCATTTAAGGCCTGGTTCAAGCTGCTAATTATTGTATTTACCAATGCAACATTGTGCCAAAAAATATTAAATCTCTTTAAAAATGTTTACAATAACAAGCTTTACCATGGAGATAACAACAACAAACTGATGCTGTTCGATATGTATGTATATATATTATAAAGTACATTCATTCCTGTGTTTACACATAATGTTCGTGTGTGCAAGTGAACTTCAATTACTTACATGTGATTACAAACAATTTTAAATAGCAATAACTTCTAATCTGATATATTGATTTAACCAAAAATTAAAACTACTAAAGAGAGGAAGTCCGGCCGTCAAAATATTATTTCTGATAGAAAACGTTTTAAATTAGAAGCAGCTAAAGTAAATTAAAACTAAAGATCTTATTTCTGATTTCTTATTAAATTAAACTCAATTTGAAAAAATCTAATTAAGGTTTCAGTTTTTTTACACTATTGTGGGGTAATTTTTCCAGAAACACAACAAAGATGTGTGATTTGATGATAAAACGTTTTTTTTAGTAGATAGATTTTCTATTTATAGTAAAATTAAAACTGATTATCTATCATTAAAAATCTTAGACATTTTGAAAATAAATTATTTTTCAAAAAATACTAAAAAAAGACTATTTGCTAAAACATCTTGTAGTGACCTTGAACTTTATGAATTATTGTTAAGTAAAATTTATTTAAATAATTTTTTTTTTATTTTACTTTAAATATACCTAAATGAAATTTTGCACAGTCAGAGCTAAAGTGTTTTTCACTTGGTCTATAGTGGCGCGACTCACTGGTACGGGTAGGAGTGAGTGGACGTGGCTCCAAAGTTGGTCACCTCGAGTATAAACTATTTTTTTAAATCGCCAAAAATTAATTTCTTATCCGAATTAAAAAGAGTTCACAGCGAGATGGGATTTTAAAATATCTTCAAAAACTATGGGGGTTATCTCTCATAGGTAAAGAGATTTAGAGGTTAAAATGGATAAATTAGAATTATTTTGGGTTGACTTTATTTGGTCAGTTTTTATTTTTTTAGTATCACCTAGATTCCTGATACAATTGAAAATATATAAGCAAGTTTCATATTGTTTGTTATCTAATTTACATAAAAAGTTACAAGCCTCAAAAGCAGGAGCATGTACGTTTTTTTACGTTTTTTCCAAAAGTTCTTAATATTATTTTGATTTTATGAAAAAAAAATCCTTAAAAACCTTTTTCCTTTTTTTTTAATATTATAAAAAAAACTTTACCAAAAAGCTTGTTGAGTAAAAAAAGGACATTCGTGTTAACCTATCCCTATCCAAACTTAGCCATATTTCAAGAAAACTTTCAGTTTGTTAAAATTTTTCTAAAAACGCATAACGCGATTACAAAAAATGTTACATTTTTACATTACATACTCCACTAGAATTTAAAGAAATCCTAAAGTAGTTTTAATATCATACGGTAAATAACGCCGGGGTTGCCACTTTGCTTAAAAAAGAATTTTTTGGAACATATTTCCCCGTTTTAGGAATTTCAGGATTAAAAATAAAATAAAATAGTTATATATAGTACTTTGCAGTTAGTGAAGGTTATTTTAGGTTAAGCACAGCCGGGTATCGCATTTTAGTTTGTGTTGTAGTTTTAACCTTCAAAATATATACTAAGAGCAGTTAGAATCAGACTTTTCCATTTTCTTCAATTTTTTGTTGATCTCATGTCATGTTAAATATAATGTTTTTTCTTATTATTCTTTATTAATTTTATCTAAAATATATACATATGCATTTTTTTGACGAAATTTTTTATACAGAATTAATTTTTTTTATATTTTTTTTTTTGAAAAAACTTATGTCATGTCATGGTTTGTCTTTGCCTTTCTGTTTTTTAATAAGAAATAATAAAAACAATAAAGCTTAATGATTATTGAACTGTGGCACGAGTTTTATTTTTAGTTTACAAACATACACATAATTTGTAAACATACGTATGTACGTATACGTGTACGTATACATATGTACATTGCATTTGACGTTAATAAATAATAGTAATTCCATAACAAAAAATGTCATCTTAAGTTTAAAACTGATAGATCTGCGAATTTCGACTGTAACTCTACGAAACTCATTTTAAGTACACTCTAGAAAAAATCATAGCAAATTGCAACCATTTTCTTAAGATTTAAAAAAAAATCGTAATATATGATTGTATGCAAAATATTAATTAAAAGGCAGAAATTGATTGACACAATAGGATATAGTAATATTACCAACATTAAGATTTTAAAATTTTTATTTTGAATCAAAAAATAACGACTATTTTTAGTTTTTTTTTTGTTCAAACTCTGAAACACTCTTGCAGAAATGATCAAATACTATGTAGCAATATTATCACGTTTTTTTTATGGAAAGTAAAATAATTCCTATATTTAATTTAACTTTCACAATTATTGAACTGTTGACATGTTGTTTCTTAAGGCTTTGTTTTCTCTCTCCTTTTTGTAAGTAAGTAAATGCATGCGTATATACGAGAATGTAGATACTTTTAAAAACATGCCAGCCATACTGGTATAATTGTTAAATATAATTGTTTTACATTTCCTCTTAACTTTTAGTATATATGTAAATGTGTAATTTTATACATAAAAATAATGTATTTAATTAAACACCTCTTTTTGCGTGTAAAAAAAAGTTACTCTCAAAACCAACAACCATTTATTAATATTATTTTATTTGTGTGGCATCCATTCGTCTATTCAAGCCTTTTTTCCTACCATTTATCAATTAAAAAAGAAAATAAAACCAAAGAAAACAACTTTTAACTGAATATTGAAGTTATAGTTTCGCAAATACTCGTATTAACAATATGAACTGTGATCCTGTAATACTATGGCCATTTACGTGTTACTAGACCCCAGAATTAATTGTAATTAGGTTGTAAAACAAACAAACATGTTTATTATGTCGTCTTGGATAGATGGTTGGATGGATGCATGTATCGAAATCAGCAGATGCTTTGTAAAAACTAAAAAATGCATCCGTCAACTAGTTTAAGTTCACCAATGTAAATTTATTGAAATGTACATGTGTAAAATGTAAGCTGTAATGTAGTTACACAAACAAATAAATGAGCAAGTGAATTTAAAGTGAAAAAATAAAAGAAACAAAATTATGATCAATACTTAATGATTACTGAGCAAATATATTTTGCCTACCTACCTACCTGCATGTACTATTTTTGAGCTGTATTAAAATCATATTAAGCACGCGTTTAACCTACAATACAAACACGACTAATTACAAAAGATTATATGCTACAAAACTTTAACATTTCGCCAAGTAAAACAGGCAAACTGAATGCAAAGAACGTTGCAACAACTGGGCAATAACATGATAGAATATATGAAAACAAAGTTAGGATATTCAATACGATTTTTATAAATGCCCTACTTACATACCTTATACATACATATGTATGTTATAGCACAACAATGTTTTATTTTATTATAGAACAAGTTTTCCAAAAAAAAAGTAAAAGCACAATGCGAACTACAAAGCGTTGAATATAACTCTACTTCCGATACGTTAAAAATTTTAATAAAATTGTTAACTTTAATTTTATCAGGTTTGTGATTCTTCTAAATTTATTTTAAGATAATGTATAATACTTGATTTAATATGAATATTTTCTACTTGATGTTTTGATCAATTAAAAAAAAAAATTTATCGCCTAACGAGCTTCTAATTTGAAAAGTTATGTTTCGATAAGTTTGCAATGGTCTTCTTGAGGATAAATAATATAAAACAGAAGGCTAAGTTGTGTTTTACTATCTATATTAATTAAAGCAGAGATCTTCCTTTTCTAGAAAAAAATCAACCTGATGTTTTGTGTCTGCATACAGGAGCTTTAGCTTTTATTATAAAAACTAACTTTTGCATTTGAAATTTTTCCTTATTTTACATAAGCCTTTATGTCTAAGGTAAAGCTACAAACCATTTTAAATTTTAAATATACTAATCCCCACTTCGTAGGAAATTGATTAAACAAAATGAGTGGTAAGAGTTTAATTTGCATGACGCATATGTTAATACTTAAATAATAAAAAAAATTATAGTGAAGATTTTTAACAGGCGAGAATTTAATGTAAGATATTTAAAAATGAATAGTTATTTGTTTTTAAAAAAAATTATGTACTCTATACATTAAGGATATTCTCTACGAAAAACAGATTTTTACTACTATATACAAACGTGTATGTATATAGTTAAACGAAGGAATTTCCTTTTCCGTTTTATTCACATTTTGTTATTAACATAATATATAATAAATCAGGTCAAGGGCCATTATAACAACTTGCCAATAGCTAAAGAACGGATGTTATCGGACAGATAACTAGTTTTTTATTATTATAACTACACTTTAATCTAAAAATGAACGATAAACTAAAGAGAAGTTCTTTTAACCTTTAACTTTTAACGTAAGGTTTGTTAAGTTAAGGTTGTCTGAACTAGATAAAGGGGCCACTGTTTCTTTTTCAACTATTCAACCCTGCTACTTTATATGTAAAAGGTTGTAGTCCTTGGTAAACAGAAACCAATATTGCCATAATCTTAAAATTATAAATTTTATTTTAAATGAAAGTTGTAATTATGTAATGAAACTTTATTCCTCACGTTAGCTAAAGTTACCTTTTACTAACAGGAACTTTAAAGGCAAGTTATAATAATATATAATATATTGCGTTTCTATCCAGCGAATACCCCTAATTTTTAAGTTTATATTTTTATCAATAATGACTTCAAAGCCATTAATGTCAGCTTCATGTTAAAAATCGATAGATTGTTTGGCTGCCGGCAACATATTCTCGCTGTTGTTGTTGCTTATACCACCAACAAACTAAAAAATACAAACATATGAATGTTGTTGTAGTAAGTACAAATACTCATATGTATGTATGTAAGTAATTATTGGCCACTTTAACTACTGCTGTTAATATGGTTGATGTAGTACATTATAACTGCAATCTTGTACATTTAGTACAGCAAACGATAAAGGTTAATATGCATGTGTGTATGTATGCATACACATATGCAGATACAAAAGTAGATGTGTATGTCTGTTAGATGTAAATGTATATAAGTGTGTATGTATAGTAAATAACAATTTATACTGATTGTCGGCCAAACATCAAAGGAACGCGAAAAGCCACAATCATCTTCTTTAAGGTGGTAATTATGTCTCTACTCGTCGTCATCGTTGCAGTCATTGACGACGTTATTGTAGTTCGCCACCATTTCTTGCAGCTTCAGAATCAGCTTTATCTTGTTCATTGCCGTAGCTGTAGTCGCCGTCATCAGTGGCGGTTTTTTTTCCAGTTTGAGTTTGTTAGTTCTGGCGATCGTCTTAACATCTTTTTATATGATTTTACGTATTGTTGCAGCAAACAGTTTGTTCCGATAGATGCTTTTTTTCTCAACTTGGCTGATAAGTTTGAAGTGTTTTAGGTTCTTTTTGCTTTTTGTAGCCGCTGCCCAGTTATGGAACCACCAAGAAGACTAAGCTCATAAATGCCTTAAAGTTGATTAAAAACCTATTTTAGGTTTTTGTTCTTCGCGCGTGCAAGAGATAGTGAGCTTTTACGTGTTTGTGTTGTACTTAAAAACTGTTTTACACAAAAAAAGAAAAAATTTCTTTAAACAAATATTAAATGTTGATTGCAAATTTTCTGATTATTAAACTATTGTACTTGCGGCAGTACTACGTGGCTTAGAACAGCTCTATTTTAGAAGTTTTAGATCGTAAACTGTACGAATTTTATAAATTTTACGCCATTATTATTTTTTTTAACATAACGGGCTTAAATAGATAATTTTTTAAAAACTAATTTTTTTACTCCCACATACATTTGTAATTTATTTGCAATTACAAAACTCTGTAGAAAAAAGAAATGATGTTAAGGAAATGATAGAGGTGAGATTATAGATGAAGTTCAGGTTAAGACTACTTGGGATTTGCTAAAAAAAACAGCCACTATCCTTAACCATTGAACAAATTTTAAATATTTTTAAAGTCGCTACTTGCCATAGTCTAAGATATGAGAGATGATTTCTTTTTCTTATACGTCTGTAAAAGGGTATAAACATAGAAATGTGTTTACGAAAATTTTTAATAAATAGACAATTGATTCAAATATGTGTTTTAATTCGAATTTGTCGAAGAATGGCCACCTATCCCGTATTTCTGTCTTAAATGCCCTGACCGACTATCATATTTAGTCGTTTGATATGTTAAAAATTGCATGTGTGTTTAGAAAGTGTCGTAGTGTGGACAAAAAGTGCATATGTGTACAAATTTTTTGATAAGTGTGTCCGATTTGACAATCTTTTGGAAATTTTCATAAAATAGTAGCTTCTGTGCGATCAGAGTTGCTTTATGTAAAGCAGCTTAACAAAAAAATTACAAGTCATTTATTTATATTGCAAAGAAACGTTTAAATAAATTTGGGACCGAGAATATTTGTAAAGATGAGTTTTTTGTATGACA
Organism: Paykullia maculata; assembly: GCA_003055125.1. NCBI lineage: Eukaryota > Metazoa > Arthropoda > Insecta > Diptera > Rhinophoridae > Paykullia > Paykullia maculata. Next base: position 8,901 of record NDXZ01002816.1, read on the forward strand.
GTGTGGCATCCAATCATACATTTTGTTGCGATTTTTTCATGTAGGACAGAATTCTATACGATTTTGTACGACTTTGTAGGATAGTCAGGGCCTTAAACTCTCAATAATTGGCACAATTTTTTTCAATTGTAACAGTGTTGTTTCATAAATTATGTGCTGATGTATGTACATATGTATGAATGTATGTATGTATATACTTATATGTTATAATTTTTTATACAAAGTTTTTATTTCGCTATACATACCTTTACACGAATGTGTAATTAATGTCAAGGTGCGGTGTACCTTTCTCTTGAAGTTTTATTTATGTTTTGTTTATTTTTTTTGGAAACTTTGTTTTTATCTTGATAATTTCGTAAATGAAATTAACATACTTTGTCGTTTACTTTAGGGCATTTTTAAGGAAAAAAGTCATACATAATTCATGTATCAAGTGTATGTCACTTCTGTGGCTACTGTCTGTTTAAAATCTCTGTACTTTGTGTACTATGTAAACCATAATTTGGAATTGCATTAAACAAAAATATTTTCTTAATTTTGCGGTTAAGCCAAAGTTTTGTGTTTAATTTTAACAAATAATAAGTTTAAAATAATTAAGGTTTAAATCACACGCTGTTAAGACAAAATATTTAATATTTTTACCTTAAAACAAACCCTACATCGAGAGAAAAAAATGGTAAAATAAACATAAACACTTTAGCTGGACGCTGGCGTGATTATTTACGGCTTAAAAAAAACTTTTGATATTTTTTGTAATTTTTTATTAATATTTTATTACATTAAACATTAAAGAACAGTCATTACTCCCACATAAATATTTTCGAGACTTTTAATTATCAATTAATTTCTCATTAGGCAATAACAATAAAAAAATCGACAGAATTTAATCAGACATAAAATATTAAGTATTTCGTTTACTTAACATTTAATAGAAATAAAAAAGATGAACGTTAATATTTGATATGCCCTTAGCAGTTAAAAAAATATTTTAAAACATGCTGACATTTGAAAATTTAAAACCCCCCGTTCTATTACTTCGAACTCTCTCTCTTAGCCAATACTTCACCTCCCTTAATTTATTCCTTCATTAGTGTTTGAGTCTTTCAGTTGTGTACAGAACACAAAAGCAATTAACAATCATTGACAATAAATACAAATTATTGACAAATAGGTTGACACAACACAAATCGATGGTTAAAAAATACATTGAAAAAATTTAATGAAAAGGAAATTGTACCACCACAACTCCCCTCTTATTTTTATTAGAGAGATAAAAAGAAGAAGACAAATATATTTAATGACAGTGTTTATGGTAAATTACATAATTTTCTTTTCTTTACTTTTAAATAAAGAAAAATAACCGCAACACAATTCATTTATTTAAGTTTTTTTTTTTTTTTTTTTGCTTTTATTGTTTTGTATTCAGTTCACAACCGTCATTTGACTTAACCACAGAACACTGTACTTTTCGTATGGCTTCTCTCTCTATCTATAGGTATATTGATTATTTTATTGTTTGTAAAATATAAATTCACCAAAAGATACAAATAAGTACGGGTTTAAAGAACAGAATACGTTTGAAATTATGGCAAACAATTATTTTAAAGTTGTATTAGTTATATCCAATTACAAATAATATAAAATCATATGCAATTAAATTTTTTTATTTTGAATTTGAAGGATACGAAAGTAGATGCACATAAGTTCTTTGTAAAGGTAGAGAGTACGCAACTCTCTCTGATTTAATGTCAGTAATATTACAGTTAGTGTTGTTACAAACGTATAGGGATAAAAACGGGGAAAAACGGGAAGTGTTAATTAAAAAAAATTTACGTGGTAGAAAAAGGTGAAACTTTGAGTAACCAGTGTGGGGTAGCAAAGCTTACAAAAGCTTTTTAAGTTAATAAAATTTCTTTACATATCCTCGATTTATAGATGATTTTAAATTAGTCCTTTATTTTCAGAAATTGTTTGATAAATTTTGATCATTTTTTTTTTTTTT
>NDXZ01002820.1:0-10878 GCA_003055125.1 Paykullia maculata
TCTATAGCTAACACACAGACAGACAGAGTTTCACTTTTATGTATATAGATGTACAGGATAAACTAACTTGTTATAACAAAAAGTAATTTTTTATTAATGTTTAACGGTTAACATTGAAATCTATATTAACCGCTGAAGCAACTCTTTTCGAAGAAACCAAGGAAGCCTGACAAACTAAATATCTAACGGCGACTTCAGAAAGAACAGGCTTGAAATGCTGAACACACACAGCTTCACATGGTTAATGCTTTGTTAAAAACAAGTTAAAAGCAAAATAATGTAATCGAAACATTAACTACATGTTATGTACAATAGAACAGCTGATGCTGAATACACCCCAACTATAATCCTCTTTGTAAAAATTTTCGCACTTGGAAGTTACGGGTGTGGATAAAATCCTGTTACTATAGACCAGCCAATACCTTTAATAGGATCAAATTAAACTCACCGTAATTATTAATACAATCATTATAACATTCTATTCGATAAAGACTGTGACGAGAAGATTTTTTTACAGATCAATAACATAAAATACAAACCGTAGTAAAAAAAAAAATATCAAATTAAGTTGCAAAAAAAATTAATACATTGCAAAGTAAAATATCGACGAAATATTTCTATTGATATTTAATAAATATTGATATATTGACATATCGATATTTTTTACTCAACTCTACTATTAACGTTAACGCCATACAATTATCTGTCAAATAAAATCAATTTCAATACATTTTTCTTCTCTTTTTTTGGTCTTTGTGACATTCATAAACTGACTTAAAGTGTTGAATATTTTCCGATGGAGTTTAATTTTATTAATCTGTAATACAAAATATTAGATCACCCTTAAACAGTTTTCATGCTTTTTTTTTTTTAAATATATCTAATAATTTTTAAACTACTCAGCGGAATCATATCGAATTTTGCAACTAAATTACCGTTTTCTCTAAATAATTGTGGCCAATTCGTAATATGAGCAGTTCCAAAAAAAGGTAGTAAACTCAATATATTGCCATGAAATTTAACCAATAAATTTAAGCGTTGGCCCGTTAAAAGCAACTATAAATTAAAAATTGTTATGTATGTATGTGTGGCTTAGGTAGAAAATTTTTATTAGATATGATAATTAATAATTTTGTTGCTTAATTTGCTAAAACAAATCTTCATTACAATGGAATATGTTTGTACCACCCTATATGAATTCTGTTAACTTTTTACTAAGCAATTTTGTTATTTAAATAAATATAAACATAAACAAATAAATATTAAAAAAAAAATAACAACGAAAAATTTGTTGCATGTTTAATAATGAAAACATTAACAGCAAATTACTGATTATCTGCATATTCGCTGTGTTGACCCTGTGACCTCTTTGTATTTTAAAGCGCAAAAATCAGCAAAGAAATACATACATATACATACATATAAAACAATTTAAAAACAGCAACAAAAAATGGGTGCATGCAATCAAACGAACCGCTTACAATATGAACAACAGCAACAAATGAAAACAATATTAATATTTCATAACTTTCAACACATTTGTCAAAATATAATAAAAATCAATTCTTTATGATTCGATGATGTCTGTTTTTTTTTGTAAATATATCTACAAAATACAGTGATGCCAACCCGAAATCGGTCTAGGTTAATATATATTGACGTTGTTTTTAATTATTCTTAATTTAAGAAGCAGTTCGATTTATCAACCATTTTCGTGGAGTATTCTTATTTAATACTATGTTTGTATAAGAAATAGTTTACCCTGTTTGCCATAATAGGTAATGAATGTATTTTCGTAAATAGCCAGTACTTCTCTCAACTATTGTTAGCAAATAAAATGTTTTCATTGATTTGACAAATTAACAAATTTGTTTGTAGATGTTCACACCGAGAAAAAAGAGGTTGAGTATGGTCATGGTAATATGATCACTCCAATCGTTATATGGATGTCACAAACAAATTATGGTTGTAGTCATATTTTACGTCAACGCAAAGATTATATACATATATGGTTGCGAGAATCATTATATGTTTGTCCTAACTATAAACTTGGTTACGGATAATCACAAATATGATGCTCTTAGATTATGGTTATCATATATTCTGAGAGCAACATAATTATGATTATCCTTAACCAAGTTGATAGTTAAAACAAACATATATTTTTTCTTGAAATCATATATATGATTGCGTAAAATATGACTATAACAAGAATATGTTTGTGATAATCATAACATGATTTCAGTGACCATAGTATTATTTAAGTAGTCTATGATCATGTTCCGTGACCATACTCAACCATTAACTTCTTTGCGTGTCAATCTTTAAAATAGGGGTTTTACATTGACTTGACGTAAATTTAATCCAATTTAAAACATTATTACAGTTTTAACAAAAAAGATTTCAACAATACACCAAGATAAGGTGGAGTTGACATCACTGACAACATATTCAAAGATTTTATATTACAGTTTTTAAACCTTTTTTTTTGGCAAATTTGGCAAACAGATCAAAGGCTAAACTGGAGTGTGTTTTAGATTTTTTGTTGCCGTATTTATCAGTACGATTATTAAATGTTTGTAAGTGTTTTAAAATGTTTTTGATTTCTTTCTTAGAGGTTTTGTGCTTTTGCAAAAACTTCATCTATATTTCATTCAAAATGACCTTTGTTTGTTAGATTTTAATGTTGTTTCTTTTTTAACTAATCGTTTGTTGTACATCAATAACAAAGAAATATTATTAAAAGTTTGGGGTGACCACTTGCAGTTTTACATATCATGAACTGATGTGTTGCACTACATAGATTAACCTCAGTTAGGTCGGACTTAGACGATCAATCTTCACGCATCTATTAATAAAAATTATCTTTTGAAGATTTTTCTTAACTAATTATTTGCACTTAGATTAAGACCGAAACAGAAATCGGTTTTGGAAAAGTTTTTATTTTTTTAATAGTGTTTAACAAATGAATTTTTTAAAAATCATCTAGTTTGTAAAAAATCTTTGAGGGTTTATTGTTACAGTGTTTCTTAAAATTTTTTACACAAAATTCTGTCATTAAGAATAGAACAATTAATCGCCCTTTAGCTTATTGCTATAGTTTGTATATATTTTATATTCTTATGAAAAAGTTTAAAAGGAAAACAAAGTTGTAAAAAAAAATATTTCAAAACTTTAAATATAAAACCATTATATTCTAAAACGAAACTGTGTCTTGATATTTCATTGAAGTAAATAAAAGACTTGTTTGATAGATATTTGCAAAAGTATAAAATATATTTTATACCGACAAATTTTATTGATGTAACGTAAATGGAAAACAGGATCCATAAGAAAATCTTTAAGGCATTGAATTTACTCAACCTAAAATGGTACAATGACCTTTTGTAAGGGAACAAAATTTAACTGTTAGGAATTCAATTGTTCACCCTTGTTCCATAAACGAGCCAAAAAAAATACCAGTTAATTATATTTGAAGTAATTTTTTTTTTTTGCTTTTTTGTCGCTCCTTCTATAAAATTGTATAAAAATAAAAATTTAAACAAATTAGCAATTTAAGCCAAACGAGAAAAAAATTAAACATAAAAATAAATAAATACAAAAAACCATATGAAAAACAAACTACTTGTAATAAAATATTGCATAATAATGGTAACATCACATTGATATTGTTGCAGTATTAGTTGTTGTACTCTTATTAGGAGCTTAAATATGAAAGTTCGTATGTATGTACATATATACTTACATACACAATAGATAACTACGCTTTGAGTTGTTTCCAATAATCTACTTTATATTTGGATTGTGGTTGAAGTTTTGGTTGGTGTTCAGGTGTGGCATTTGTATAGAAATAAAATATACAGTCACACTTACATATTGTATTTGTGTATACATATGTATGTACATGTTTACAATAACAATATGTAATAATGTTATTTCATTTGTTTGTCTGTCTTTTTTGAGATTTTTTTGGTACCATTTGAATATCATTTTCTAATAATAAAAATTTGTTACAAATTACAAATGCTCGTCAACGACGAGAGGAATAAGAGAAAAAAATCCAGACCTACCGCAAGGCATATTAAGGCGTTACCACCACAAAATTTAATTTAGTTTATCGTATTTTATTATTTCAACAAACATACTTTAGTTTTGAACTTAATTTTATTTATTGGCTGATTTTTTTTTATTTTTAAAGTGTTTTATCTGCCCTTTTAAATCAACTAATGACTGTTGAAGGATTTCAGTTTTCATTGTGGCGAAATTGATTTTAAAATTATTTTTAAACAAATATTTTTTAATCATAATTTTAAAACAATATTTGTTTGTCTATCACAAAAATTCCCTGCGAAAAAAAAATTAAAAATACTTTCACCAGAAGTTATTTCAATATGCTTAGATAAAGAGTCATTATAAATAACACATTGTTTGCGATCCTTTAAATAAGAGCTTATCCATTTCAAGAAGTTAGCTGGAAATTCAATAATATTAAGGTTCTGTATCTCATGATCATGGTTAACCTTATCAAAGGCTTTGCTAAAATCAGTGTAAAACCCTTTTTATACCCATAGTTGGTGTAGGGTATAGCAAGGTATTTTCGACTATTAACCTTTATTAGTATCAGTTAAATTACCGTAATTGTTTTATTATTTTTTATTATTTTTAATATTTTTTGTTCGGCTTGAGTTTATTTTTGTTATTATTAAGAATATTGTGAAAAATCAAGTCCGACACTAGCCGAGTGTATAATGCATTTTCGAAACCAGCTACGGTTTCATCTTCAGCAGTCTTTGATCGGTACTACTGATGTTGTGTGTAAGTGTTGTGTTTTTAATTTAAATAAAATGGAAAAAATTAAAATAACAAATAAATGCCAATTCGAGAAGCTTGTGGAAGAACTTGAAAAGAATCCGACACTAGCCAAAATATTTCGCAGGGGCATTACTCCTACGAGTTTTTAGGAAGAGTGGGAGAGTATTGCTAGGGTGCTAAACTCGCTTGGTCCACCAATTAGAACTGGTGATGGCCATATTTTTCAATAAGTCTACTTTTTTGCGGCAAACACATAGACATTTTACTGTTTACAGGTAAGTGTACCTTTCGTCAGTGACAATGCTGCTGCAGCATCAACATCAACAGCTTTTGCGAAATTATTGCTTCAAATTTTTTATTTACTTCCCATCTGGCAAGTTAACAATTCAAGATTTTGGCTAAGCAGTCATTTTTCCACTATCAATTTTTTTTATTTTCTTCGTCACTGGAGTCCGAATCAGAGAGGAAGAACATTTTTATTTAAATTCCACTTTTTTAACAGCAGAGAATTTTTTTTTTTTTATCAAAAACAATAAAGAAAATTAAAACATTAGAGATGTGTAATGTATTTTATTAACATTGTTGATAAACAGTCAACGTCGTTTATTTAAGAATACCATATTAGTATTGCTGTTGTCTTAAAATTGCCGACGAAATTGCCGACGCCAAATAGAATAAGGGTGATTATTTTAACAATTTCAACAACATATAAACCAATGGTTAAATAAATTTTAAATTACCCACTGGTATATAACTGAACGCTCAAGAATATGATGCATTTAGAGTTAAGAGTTCTTTTTTCAGCTAATTATAATAACACATGTTGAAAAAATACTAAAGTATATAATAATTGCAATTAAAAATTAGGAAAAGACATTTTGAAGTAGTTGTTAAAATATAAACAATCAAATTATTGTTATGTTAAATATAAGAAAGAATGAAAACCTTCAGCAAGTTGATAAGGTTACATATATTTAAATATTTATCAAATATCTTAAATCTCTAATTACAGGTGGTATACAACCCCCCTTAAATGGAATTGTCTTTTAAGAACTTTATTTTGTAAAAAAAAAACTAAAAATAATACATACGATTTTAGTGTTTCCTTCCGGTGGTTTCCTTAGAATGTCCTTCCTGCAATGAAACAAAGAAAGCAAGTATTAGTGGACATAGATCGAAAGCAAGAAAATTACTTTTATGTGGTAAAAAGAAAAACACTCACACCTAAAGCAAAAAACAAAATAAAACGTATACAATATTGGCAAAGGGATACCGCAAATTATGTTGCCACAATATACAGCCAGTAGAAATAACAATAGACAGTAGACACAAAATAACTCTTTCTATTCTATTATATATGTTATGTGTTTGTGTTTGCTAGCTGCTGACGACATACACAATTATACAATTGCAGAAATATATGTTAGAGTGGAGTGTGGTTTCAACAGTGTGGACTGTAAAGCCCTGGACAGTATACCGTGATATCAGAATTACTAAGAAAAATAAGGAAAAATTACCATAAATAAAAATGTAAAGCCTTCAGTACCATCTAAAGTCAGATGTTTAAACCAAAAAAAAAAAAAAAAAAAAAAATTGGGGGCCATCTTGTATATAAAATATAGGTTAGTATAATCAAAAAGTATTATAATATACAAGAAGAGACCAAAGCATATCTAATAATCCAATTGCTACCAATTGACAGACAGAACTTTTCTTTTTTGCAATTTGTAAACATTTCGTTTTCTATTAAAATTTTAGATATTGTTTTAAAGTTTGCAAAAATTTGTTTAATTATCAAGAATTGCATTATTTCTTTTTAAAGTTAAAAAAAAAAATTAAATCCGGCTTACTAAGGCACAAATGGATCAACTCGCTGTCTGATTTTGCAGGTGTCCCCGAAAACGAGATTACACTGTATTGTGGCTGTTGTTTTATTTTTTCTACTGCCACTGAGTATGTGTGTGCGTGGATTGTTTTAACTAATGCAGGATCAATAGACACCTATGGCGTTAGTCACAACAACAGCAACATCCTTGATACTACAATACTTGTTTGCAACCAGCAACAACCAGTGGCTAAAGAAGGTAAATAAAATACTAACAACAATAACAAAATGCACATCTTGCACAGCCATACATACATACGTATGTAGAGAGATAGGAAAGCACATACATAAGTGTATGTGAATGTGTTTGTGAAGTATATATGTTTGTGGCTGTTTTCTTTTCTTTCTTTTTATCCATTACTGTTTTGTTTTAGTGAATTATAAAAACGGATGTGGCCCCCGAGGGTTACAAATGTTTGTTGCATACAACAAGGCGCATAGATGCAACTACAAATACTAAAAGCTGTGATGGCAGACCTAACGAACACAATTTATAAAATCAAAAATGAATTTTACTTTAATTAATCGTAAAAGGGATCTTGGAAACAAATCAAAAACTGTAATTTCTCTTCAATTAATTATTCGTTGTTTTTTAAATAAGTATTGAGGAAAGCTTTAGAACAGTCTAAATGTTAAACTTCCTGAAACACAAATCTGTTCACTAAATTTTGTGATGATAAATTGATTGATGATCTGAAAATTAGTTTTTTATTTATTTACTGTTAAAAAAATATATTAAAACGTAGGTCAGAATTGAAAAAAAAAATTTCGGAGAAACAATTTATATTATCGTGTTTGTCTGAAAACTGATTGAAAACGAGCTGTTAAAATAGATCCTTTCAAGACCAAAATTGTTTGAAAAAAATGTTTTTATCCAAAGTAATGCAAAAATTTTTTTTGTGACAATTTTCTTTGGGAAAAAAAATTAGAAAAAAGTTAACCTTCTCTGTTTCAAAACGCAAAGATAACACGTTAAGAAATCCTTTAACACAAACAAACATATTTTACTGTTCCCATACATAAAATTAAATGTCAGAAACGGAACTCATTGTCTTATATTTTGAATTTATGGTCTTTTATTTTGCGTCCGGGACACATTGTTTTCCTATAAAAACATACATATGTATGTACACAGACCAACACATGCTCACACACTAACAATTACATATGTATATTGTTTTAAAGTAATGTACATACAAATATAGAATAATTGTTGTTATATACTACTTAGTTACTAGTTGTACATATTTATTTATGGACGTATCCATGTGGATACATCAAAAAAGTTTAATCGAAAAAACTTTTGTATAAAATTTTACAGTAAAAATGAAAAAAGATTTTTCTTAAACTAATTATTTATAACACTGATAACAACAATATAAACATGTGATTTAGTTTGTTTATTCCTTGTAACTAATAGTAAGTAAAGTCCAATTCAGTTTAATAAATTGTTGTAATTGTAATTGTTGTCATATGTAGTATGTATGTGAACTCATCTAACATTCTATGAAGAAGAATCATCTTTTAAAATATATCTTGGTGTAATTGTTTTAATTTAAATCAAACTTTATATCTATGAGAAATGTTTTATAAACTTATTTGATTTAAGCTTGTTACTAAAAAACTTTTGATATTTAAAATCTTGAAGGTCAGCTAAAATCGAAAATATTTGACCGTAAAAAATGTTTAAACAGCACTGCTTGGAACTGCACTTCTAAGTAAGAAGAAAGAATTTAAATAAAAAAATAAATACTTCCGATTTAGCCGATTTTCATTTTTTTCATTATAATATTTAATATAACAAACAGTGATATCAATGCTAGGGGGGTTACTCTGTAATTCGATTCGAAAAAAAAACATTTTCGAATTTACATGTTTAATGTGCTGTTTTCATAATACAAGTGAGCATTTTGAGTGAAATTGTTGTATGTGTTTTGTTATTTTAACAAAAACAAAACACACATAAAACGTCTATACAAAGCACTCACTTGTATTACAAAAACGGCACATAAGGTATACAAATTCGAACCAATTTCTAATTGAATCGAATTACAGAGTAACCCCCCTGGTCCGGATTCTAGGGAGAGCAAAATATGATATTTTGAAAATATATTAAAAAGTAAACTTAAGCTAGAGTAAAAAGAATTGGTTGTCTTATTTGTTGTTTTTAAAATCCAAACGAGAAGTGATTCAACAAAATATTTATTATTACCAAAACAAAAAGAAAACACACGCAATACTATTCTCCGAAAGGCTCGCTTGAGTTCCTAAAACACCACATTAAATATTTTATCTAAATCTGATTTCTTGTTTATAATTTAGCTTTTTTCAAAATATTTAATCCACACTGTCCAGTTCCTCCAGTTGCAGCAGTATGAATGCATGTGTGGTTTGATTATATTGGTTTGGTTTTAAACAGCACCTAAACTTACTTTGTTGTTGTTATTGCTTTTATTGCAATTACATATTACCACACAAAAGAAATATCTACTTGTGATAATATAAAACAAAACAAAAACAATTGCGGTACAAATACTATCAGTCGTGAATGAATAAAAAACGGAGTAAAATACAGAACAGTGAAATACATGTTCATACGTGTCTAATAGTCGTATGTATCTGTTTAACAAACATTAAACGAGACATATACTAACAGCAAACAGTACCGAGCAATTAAAAAGCAGTTAATATTTTTAATTTACAAAATAATTTATGTTAAGGCGACTATTTATTAACAATAATAAAGCAAAACTTCAACGATTGGGAAGGCACATAGTTTATTAAGCAATGAACTGATTTTATTGCCAATTTTTGGAGTATGTCAAAATTTTAAACGTATACATTTCTTTTCTTTTAATCAGCTTATAATACACCTAACTAGATGAAGTTTGTGTTACAGACCATTTTAGAACAATATGCAAAATAAAGCAGCAATGGAGATTATTGCTGGCTGATAAAGATTCATACTTTAATACGTTAAATATTATATTCTGGTAAAATAGATCAAGCGTGGTAACAAATACTGTTGTCGATTGTAGTATGAGAGGCCACAAAAAATCTAGTGGGATTCCAACCCGCAACCCCAAGACTTTTTATAAAATACAGTAATGCACGACTATTTATTACACGGTACTGTTACTACTACTGTGTACATTCAGCAAGGCTTATATATCCTGTGATACGTGCTTGTTGGGAGTTGAGTTCGAAAGAACACTCTTATGTATACAATTCGTAGGTGATTATTTTAGTCCTTAATAGTTGTTTCAGTATCACTTGTAGAGAATGGAAACCTGAAACAACAAAACACAACGTCAAACTATATTTAGTTTTGCGAAACTTGCCACTAAGCACATAAATTACTTCATTTTTATTTGGTATTTTTGTTTTTTTTCTTGCTTCTGTTGTTATAACTGTGTACGATGTATTTAAACATCAAGGGATATTGCAATATCAGAATGATTGTGTATTTTTTAGTTACTTTTTATCTGTTTGCCATTATAATGCATTTTTATTTCACACTACATTAAACATAACGCGCTTTTGTTGACTTTTTTAATACGAAAAAAGTGTCGCAATCACACTGAATTATGCCGATTGGCTTAGATCCCTCACAGAATTCGACTTATAACTTCTTTATTAACTAACGGACTTTTGCGGTTATAAGGCTATAACAAGGTTAAGCCTTAGTAATGACCTTTCCATTATTGATTATAGCTTTCATAAAACTTCTTACTTGCTTTTTTCCAAAAGCCGATTGCACTTTGGTTTATTCATTCATAGGCTTACTTATACAGGGTGTCTGGTGGCAAATTTTGATTTTTAAATACGATTATTTAAAAAAGTAAAAAACAGAGCGGAGGGAGGGTGGCACCGTTGGAATTATATATAACATTGTGATTTGTGGTCACGATGTCGCAGTAGTCGAGTGAGCATCGCGCGTTCGCTGTGGAGACATTTTTTAAGAGTAATGATTCTTACGTAATTGCTCGTCGACAATTTTGTTCAAAGTTCGGTATTCCGCGAATACGTGATGGACCGAGTGTAAATTTAATTCGTTCGTGCGTGCAGAGATTCCGCGCAACTGCTTCGGCTATGAATGTCCCACGGCCAGGACCCAGTCGATCTTCAAGGACTCCCAAAAACATTCACGCAAAGAAAAAACATAAATGAATATGGTCACG
>NDXZ01002829.1:7032-19047 GCA_003055125.1 Paykullia maculata
AAAACAATTATTGAGATAATTTTACAGCTGATAAATAATTTAGTTTATTATTTTTGTTTTTACCAAATTTCTACATGACAATTAGAGGTTACCACAAATTAATTCTAAAAGAGCTCTAAATAGTTATTTTTCCCGTACAGTAAACTCGTGAAAACGTGAACAACTACTCGGAAACGGGAACAAAGTCTAAAAGCTCTAAAGCGTGAATAAAATTTTCTAGTTTTTTGTTTTATTTTTTTCAGTTTTTATTTTTTTTTGTTTGTAATTTGGGAAATACCAGCATTAGAATACATTTTCTTATGGCTACGTTAGACTGTTTTCAACTGATTTAGTTGTGCTATGAAATTTTATCTCTAAACACACAACATGTAAGTAAGAATTTCATACATACATATGTGTTATTATTTTGTTTAAGTACAAATGTCTTCTAAAAAGCCAAAAGTTTTGAGTCTGAGAGAGAAATCAGATGTAGTTGAGCTTTTACAAAAAGGTTGCAGTCCCAGCAAAAAATTATGCTTCCTTGGAAGCAGTTTTGTAAGGCAGAGTGTGTTGTGCAGCGCTTCCAGTTCTATGAAAGATTACATGATTTTTGTATGAGATTCCTCGCTCTGCATTATAGCTTCTTAATGATCTTTTTGAAGAAACTGCTGAATATATTCATTTGCCACATCACTTTTGTAAGCTAATAGTTTTAAAAGGCAATAAAAGAAGCAGTAGGGATGCACTAGTCACATTTACTGCTTCCAAATTAAGATTTTTTTTTTGCTGGAGTGTAACTGGCTTAGCTAAAAATATCAACATGTTTTGTGGGCTATGAATTTGCAAAACATTACGCGCATCTGAGCTTCCGAAAATGGAGAAAAATCTTCATAAGAAAATAATAGTCGGTGGACTGATGCTTAAAGCGAAAGCATCGTTTAAGGTCCTACATGTAAACACATTGTTGAATTCATTCTTTTATATTATTTGATTTATTTATTTTTGGCAATTTTTTTTTCAGTTGCTAAGAACTGTTTCCTTTTTCTTTAAGGGAATAATTGTAAAAAATGTATATTTGTTAAACAATTTTAAACATCTGATTTGTTTGAATTGCTTTTGTTTTTTAATAAAGTGAATAAATGTAAACATTTTTAATTTTTTATCAACTTTTGAATATTTGATTTATTTGTTAGAAGTTAATTTCTGGGGCCAAGCCGAGCTTTTTGGTTCTAAAATTTTCGGAATCGAAAACATAAATAAATTTAAAAACGTAGCAAAAATTAGTTCACATTTTCACGAGTTCACTGTACTTATATTTAATAATGCAATCGACAAAATTTTTAACATACATATATGTACATATGTTTTATGAATACTATGGTTTTAAACCATAAATAAAACCATTTAAATAATGTTTAAAAAATACATGCAAACTGTTTTAGAAAATTATCTGATTAGCCTTTAATTAATTCTGACCCGTTTAGTCTATATTTTTTTTAAATTAAAATTATTAATAATATATAATATTTATAAATTGTTTCTCAACCATGTCGAATGTTAAAATTGTAGCAACAAATCTTTCTGATTAACTTATAGTTTTTCGAAAGCTTAATTAAAATTCGGTTCACTTAAGTGTTATGATGCTGGGAATTATAAATCATATATTTAGGTATGAAATAATTGTTAATTTATGTATTAAAAATAATTCTTATTCATTTTAAAAAATTATTGTAATCGTTTTAAAATCTTAATAAGTATTTTTTAAATAATAAGGAAAATAAAATAAATGATAAAAAAAAATTCGAAAATTACAGTGTTTCTTTACTAAAATTAATCAAATATTTTATAAAATTATTATTTTAATAAAATCCTTCTATCTTAATCAATGTTTTATTATTATTTTTATTATTTATTATGCTTTACCTTTAATCAAAGCTTCAAGGTTTTTTTTTGGATCTTTGTTTTGTTTTTTAATAAAAAAAGAACATTTTTATCTTAACTTTTATTCTTAAAACTCTATTTGTATTGGTCATTTTCAAAGACACAAATTGTTCGAAAGTTTAAATTTATCTGAAAGCTAGAAGTCATGCTTGCACTGAAATATATTTTAAGGCAATAACTTACACTACGTCTTGACAAACCATCGATTGACAAAATAACGGTCACGAGATATATTTATATGTTAAAAAACATATTGTTGTTGTATATGCTAGCAAATCGATGGCTCAAATTTAATTAATTCAAACAAAGCAAAAAAAAATGATTTTCTTCAACAAATTTAATTTGATAATAATATTTGTAAAAATAGTTTCGATTTTTAAACAACTACACACATACATAAATATGTATATAAACAGAAACAATAAACATACATATGCACTACGAAATTAATTTTCAGATATGTATGTATATGCAAACTAATTATTCTTATTAAAGTTATCAAAAAAGTTTTTTAAATAATTTTTTTAATGTTTTATTTATTTTTAGACCTTTTGAATTTATATATTTTATTTTTGTTATTTCGGCTTTGAGGTCCTCTATTTATAAATTAAAAAACTCTTTTTTGTTTTTTATTTATTTCATGTGTTTATTTGTATGTTGTTTTCCGATATTTCGACCAACTTTGTTGGTCATCATCATAATTTTTTTAATTTAGACAAAAATTTTACTAAATCAGTGAAATAACTATTTGCCAACTTAATTTTAAATCATAATAAAAAATCTATATAAAACATAAAAACAAATTTTTTGAGTAATAATCTAGTGTTTTCTGTTGATATAAATTCGAATAAAAAGAATTAACACAAGTTTTTTCTAAAAAAAAAATTTTATTTTTTAGATTGGTCAATATCCTCTGCGAGAATAAAGCGTGAGATTAATTTTATGAAAAAAAATGTATATCAAAGCTCTCTTACTTCAAAATAATAGCTATTACGGTGTCGATATTTATATTAGTTATACAGGTGACCCCCGATTTAAGAAGGCTCGCTATACGAAATTTCGAATTTACGAACATCATTAATAAATTATAGTAAATAATGAAGTTATTATATTAATTGAAAACTAAATATATTTTTTTTTTAATTAGAATTTTTTTAATAAATGTTTTTATTATTACGAACTTATTTGTTTTAAGACAATTAATTTTTAGTTTTATTCTGGCTCAAGTTCATTTTTAATTTAAAAAATTTTTTTTTAATGTAAAAAATCTAATGTATTTTTTTATCGAATAAATTTCTTTTCTAATTTTGTTATTAAGGTTTCTAAAAATAGGGTTTCGCATAACGAACGTTTTGGGTACACATCTATGTATTTTTAATACAAACTTATACTAATAAGGATCTCGTTTTACGAATATTTTTAATCCTTGGAACGTATCTATTTATTTTCAGTAGAAAACCATACTAATATTGAGCTCGCTATATGAACATCCTATTCGTAAATCGGGGGTCACCTGTACTTAATAAATTAAAATAATTAAAATCATTGATTATATACATATTAAAATTTTATTTTATTTCGATCACTTAACAATGTTGTTGTTCCTTTTAAAAATTATTTAAAAATGTATTTATGATTTATACATTCATACATATTATACACGCAGATTAAACTGATTTAGATTTAGGTGCATAAAATAAAGCAAAACTCATAGAAAAGCTCAACAAAACAACTTGTAAGTACCCACTAAACAATTTTTGATGTCAGAATTGTCTTAATTGTTTCTGCAGCTTTTCCAGATCTTTACCCGAACAGAATAATCGGTATTTTTCTTGTTAGATTTTTCTGCACATACTCTGAAATATTTAGCGATTATTACTAGACTAATCTGCACATTGTCGAAAGGTAATTTTTCTCTTTACGATAATTTTGCACATTGTCGCAGTACATTTCTTTTTGTTATTCTTTGGACATATAACAGAAAATTCTGTACATTTTCTGAGCCCAAACAGGTTTTGGCATTTGAAATTTGTCCGACAATTCTACACATAATCTAAAGGAAATTTTTGTTTCTGTTAAAAAAAAAACAATAACAAATACCAGAGTATTTTTTTGTTGCGTGTCATAAATGAGATTTTTATCATGAGATTTTCGGAAGGGATTTTTCTTTTAATTTTTAAAGACATAAATAATTAACTGTAAATACCTTTTTTGCACTATTTTCATTTTAATAGTTTTAATTGTGCATTAATGAGTGCAAATAAGTTTTACAAATAAATAAATGTACAAAAAATAAAAAAACAAAAAGTAACAAATTAAAAAATTCAGATTTTGGTAAGTTTTATTCTTAGATGAATTTTGTAGTAATTTTAAACGGTTAGCCTTATTGAAGAAAAATTAATAGATAAAAAATTATCAGAGTATTTCCTAAAGAAGTCGTAAGTAAGTACTATTCGCTTATAGTCCACAACTATAGTTGCACAAATTTTGTGGACTATAAGGGAATTCTGATATAATCTACATTTTGGACTATATAAATATTATTTTCTTCAATAAAACCACTTTTTTAATAAAATAAAAATTTATTTCAAACATAAACAAATATTGATTTAAATAAAATCAATAGGTCAAACAAAAACCTTTAAATTAATTCAAATGCTTCAAAAGCTTATAGTAAAAAAAAAATGTGGCCCATATGCGAATTTTTTCCTTACAATATTAGTTACGCGTGCAAAAAAAATGTTGCCTTTAAGCGAAAATGGACTATAAGCGAAGTGGAGTTTAGAACAAATAATTTTTATGAAATTTGAAAAAACCTGCTGGTGAATAAGAAAGTTTTTGCTTACATCCGTTTTTGGCCTTTAAGAAAAGTACTGTATTCCGACGTTTACATAAAAAAGTGTTATAAATATTAAAAACAAATGGCCAAAGTCTGATTTTTTAAAGACTTCTTTTAGAATATTCTGTCCAAAGTCTAAGGTTTTTACAGACTTCTTTCCGATATTTATCAGATATGTCTAAAATTCCTTTAGAATTTCCCTAGGATTTTTTCCCAGAATTCGTAAAGAATTCCGTCCGACAAATCTGCAAAATTTCTCGAATTTCCTTAGACAAATTGTTTCGAATTCTTGTCAGCCACTCATACAAATTTCGGTACGTTTTCGTACAGACATCGGATGCGATATCGAAAACTTGTTCAGACTTTCGGCACGAATTCTGAACGAAATTGGCAAAAATTGTTTAGTGGGTAGTCACCACTCTTTTGAAGTACTGTTTTATTCTTTTTTTAACAAATACGTTCGAAGCAAAATGTTGTGACATACAAAGAAGAATTGCCAAAAACAACAATACGGCAACATAACAAAACTGAAATAAAATCAAGTTAAGGTAGAACAAAACTAAACTATTATTTAAGGATTTTTTTTATTTAACAATATTTTTGTTAAGGTGGATTTACTCATTGTGTCAAGACAACATTTTTGTCCGGACAATATTTTTTTATATTGACGTTTGACGTCTCTCTTTTTGAGAGGGACAAATAGTTTTTCCGAACAACTCTAAGTTTGAATTGGTTTAATTTTAATTTTTGTCCAGACAAATTTGATCTGAGTTGCCACTAGTTTAATTTTTTTCATACGAAGTTGAATTTAATTGACAAATCGGGTAGCAAAACATAAAATAAATTCAAATGTAATAGCTATGCCGTGTTTACGTATGTATGTATGTATGAGTTTCATGTCGTAGCTTTGATTTTCCGGACAAATTTTTCAAAATGAGTTAATCGTGCTTTAAAAAATTCCAGTAAAAAAAATGTTGTCCGGACGAAAATTTTATCCGAAACAAGTGGGTGAATCCAGCTTTATTCAGCGATTGTTTTTCTGATTTTTGGCTATTTTATTTTAACTTATAATTGTTTGCTTTTGTTAATGTTTTACTGGACTTCTTCTTTTGACAAAATCTGTCAAATACTAGTACCTATGGAAATTAACAAACAAAACTGACCTTAGGCACCGAGTCTATGTTTTTTTTTTTTTTTTTTTTTTGTTGATATTTTGTTGAGAACAAAATGGAGGCACTTTGAGGCTGTAATTATATTTCGTTGAAATAAAAATATAATAAACTTTTTGAAACAAAAAAACAATTATTTTTTGTCAATTAAAAAAAAACCTATGCCTGTGATTTGGTATAAATCAGAAAAACAAAATACTAGAGAAAAAACTCTTGTATTTGAATTAAATCCGTGACCTTCAATCTAAAATCGTTAACAGATTTTATTTAAATAAATAATTTTAAAATAACTCTTTTGTCGTATTGAACTTTTTTATTACAATAAAGATTATCTAAAAATATAGCTAAAAATCTATCAAATTTAAACATTGTTTTTTTTTCTTTTGTTATATCTGCTACTTGCTTACATACATATGTAAATAATAATTTTAATTTTGTTTAAATACAACATTTAATTGCAAGTTTTAATTCACTGTAAAATTAACTGTTAATAGGAAATATATTTATGAATGTAAATTGTTAAAACTTAAAACTAAACACTGCAATTTCCGACATACGTACATATGTAAAACACTTAACATTTTCGGTAACAATATAATAAGGAAGAAAAAAAAGTAACAAAATAATAATTCATAAATTCATAAACGAGGATGTTCAAGGTTTAACAGCCATTTAGTTTCTTTTAAAAATTCTGCTTAATATTGGCAATAAAAAAATATGTATGCTATGAACACTTTTACCTTTAAAATAGTATATGTATCTTACCTACTCGACAGTTTGCTCCGTTCTACGAGCACGTAAACCGAAACCCTTGCTGCCATCTGGTCCAATTGGTGTACGCACCAAATGTTCAGCAGCACGTTGAGCAAATGATCCCGAACGAGAACGTGGTGAGCCATCGAGAAAACTGCTAGTGCGAGAGCGTGGTGTGCCATCATAATCATTGAAGCCATGTTTGTAGTTGTTAAGGAAACTATTGGTGCGTGAGCGTGGTGATCCCTCGTATTCTGAACCAAAAGAAAAACGGCGATCGTAACCTGAATCGGTGGATATACGTCTGCCATTTATGTATTGAGCATTATCATAGGCCGCCAACTTGCTACTGATATTGTTGTTGAAATTATTGGAATAACGTCGTGGAAAAACGTTGTAGCCCCCACCGCCACCACCCACATTGGGATCATCAAATTGAGAACCCGTTTGAGTTTCCAACGATTGTTTCCGCTCCAAATTGTAGTCAGTGGATGAACGGCGATGAAAGTTGTTACCGATGTCGCTACCATTAGAAAAGGTTCTTTCAAATTGCATGGAGCCATTGGAAAAACGCCTTTCCCCGCCACTGCCCACAGAACCTTGCGAAGTCTTGCGGTACACTTCGTTTTGTGCGAAATCGGAAATGCGTCTCGAACACGGACAGTTGTCGGAACATGTCGAATCACGCCTTTGTGGTGGTGAATTATCCGAGCAATTGGAGGAACGTCTAACAGCATCGGTGTAGCCCTCCTGAGAGCAATTTGACAAACGTCGAACTAAATTATGATTGTTTCCTGTATTGTTTGAATTATTGCTGAAATTTGGATGCGTAGACTTGATTGTCATGGTGGCATCTATATTATTGATGCTGTTATTGTTGCCATTGTTCGCTGAGATAGTAGAGGTATTGCTATATCTACGAGGAGTATAAGCAAAGTGATTGCTGTTGGTACCAGGAGATGAGGGAGTTTGGCTTGCCATATCTTGACTAATACTACCTCGTGGCTGATAATGAGCTGCTTGATGATGGATTTGATGTTGCTGTTGTGGCTGTTGCTGGTGGTGATGATGATCACTGCCAAAGCTACCGCGATGAGTTGGAACATACGTAGTTGGTGAATGGCTATAGTGCGGTGTTGCCACCGTTGGCGCAAATGAATGCCGGGCATCTAAAGCATAGGCTTTTGCTGCAAAATCAGAATTATTACGTTTCAATCTATAGCGTAAATCAACATCCTGCACTGCCATGCCACTAAAACTGCCGCCTCTGGTGCGTTCGTAGTTGTGATCGTTGTAATAGCGGTAATTCTCCACCATGCGCACGACTGGAGCCGAGACCTGTATAACTGCTTTCTTGCCGGTTTTCTTTTTGGGCGCCACCATTTCGTACACCATAAACGGTCCCTGCAATGTTCTGGCTTCTCTTGCTGATGAAGATTCCAAATATTCAACTAAAGCACATTCTTTTTGTTGCATTTCCGGATACTTGTTCATAAATTGACGCACATCAACAGGTATAGCCATACCAGGTTTTAGAATACGTATCAAGGCTATTTCACCACACTTTGAAAATATATCCGAGACCTTTTCTATAGTCAATTTATCTAAAGGCAAATCGCAAGCTACTACCGTGCGTGAGGGCATAGTTTCGTCAAAACTTGGCAAAGGCTCAATACGTCTAACTTTGTTACCCACATCATTGAGTTCAATTTTACGTGACTTACGTCTTACCGCATTTCCCACTACCTTCCAATCTTTGGTTAGTTGACGTACATGTTTAAAACTGGACACTAATTTTAGGCTAACAAAACCCTCTTTATTACGCTTCACATGCTTAAGCAAGAAAGCATCTTTAAGAATACTTTCGTTAGAGAAATAGAACTCAACAGCCTCGGCTATTTCAGCGGCCATTTCATCACTGGGCACTAAAACAGGATCCAAAGTATCTATCTCATTTATTAAAGTCTTATCACCTGATGCTGAGGTTGTCTGAGATATAACCGAATTGGCTTTTTCGGTTATAGGTTCGACCTTTTTCATGGTCAAAAAAGAGCGGTGTCCTTTTTTTGGTTCTGAGGCCGATGTGCTAAAACTATCTAAGGACTTTATTATACTTTCTTGATTCTGATCTCTGGGATTTTGGAAATCGTATTTAAAATTAGGATGTAAATAGATATTATCCATTACAGGGTGTGTTTGGTTAACCGATTGATGTTTGCGGAATTTTTCCAAATTAGCTTCACTTAAAACAACAGTATTTTTGTGGGATTTCTCGTTAGGAGTGTCCAAAGCTCTAGAGATTATTGCTGTGCTCAAACACAAGGTGCCGGTGCTGGTGTTGGCGGTACTGGCACCTCTTAAATCGATTTCATGCAAGACGTGATTATCCACTGCCAGAGGTTTTAATTCATCATCTTCTTCTGACTCCTCCGACCCTTCAATGGATGAACCCATGCCCACATCAATTTTTTCATCTGTATTATCAGTAGAAGGGGAGTTACGTGGCGGAGGCGGCGACATGGGTGATGCTGCGGCTCCCTGTAGGTTATCTAAAGATTCACAACTATCTTGAGATATGTAGTCTTCACCACTGTAGCAAGCTATCATACTTTCATCACTGTCAAATTGTGAATCCACAGATTGTTCCTGTGACTCCAGGCGCTTAAGTAAAGCTTCGGCTGATTTCTTGGCATGAAACCTTAAAAGTTTAGAAGGTAGGGAAGAGGACAAAGGAACTATGGCTTTTGTGGACTGTTCCGGGGATAAACAAGAACTGCTGCAACAGGGTTGCTCTGCGGGAAGAACTTTAACGGAAGCCTGATTAGGATTTTGCAATAGAGGTACTGCCTTAAGATTTTCGTTGGCTGTGGTTACGGTTTCCGTATGTACAGTGGTCACCATAAACGTATGACCATTCTTTAATTGTTGGCTACGTATGTTACAAGCGTCATTATTTTTATCGACAGGTAGCTTAAGATCTATAACTTCCTCTGGCAGAGGCATTTTATTGGAATCAGAAGTTTCTTTAGGTGATTCACTCATGATTTTTCTTTAACTTTTCTAAACGTTTCTATGAGAAACAAAATAACGTTTTTTTTTTTCTTCTTTCTGTATTTCTTTCCGCAACTTTTTTTGCAGTTTTAATTGCACTAATTTAATAAGTATGTAATACAAAACTTTGTTGTTTTAGATTACTGTCTAGTTTTATACGTTTGGTTTCTGTTTGGTTGATCGGCCAACTTGAACTTCACTAATCTATCTGCAAGCGTGTAAACAAAACTTTAGTAGATTTTTTTCTATAAGCTTGTGTTAATGCCACGCAAATCGTTTTTCATTTAAAAGTGATTTTTGTTCGGCTTTTCATATACATACATTCGTGTAGGGTTACAACAACAGAAAAAAACTCTCTATTGCAAATAATATACAGCTTGACAGCATCCAAGCAATATTAGTTCACCGCAAAAGAGTTTATGTTTCTTTACTTTCACTTGCTTTTACTCTTAACGATTTTAAAGCTGCCAAGACGTGCTGGTTTTTGTTTATTTATATTTTTATTGTTAACCGTTTTTGTATTTTTCTTTTTTCAAGGTCGTTGCCTATAACAGTATTATTTTTTCAATTTGTTCGTGTTTATTTATGCTTTTTTTTTGTCTTTTGTTTTATGTGTTTCTGGCGTCAGAGAGTTTGGTAATAGTTCGTTGGCCAGCACTCTGAGAACTTAAAGGTTTTCTTTATAAACTACAAACAAACGTTGGTTCGTTGATCACAGTTTTGTATTGCTATTGTATAAACTTTTCAAATGTTGTAATGTCACTATTAAACACTTTGGAGGAACTTTTTAAATTCAACCGTTGGTGTTTCCAACTTCAGCGTGGCTAAATAAATGAACGTGCTGAAAATTGCAACTGATTAAAACATGTTTTGAAAAAAACCCTTTGATTTATGTTGATTATACTGTGATGAGTTTTTTAATTAAATTTTTATTATTCAATAAATTTATGTGTTCATTGCATTTTAACAAAAAATAAATAACAAAGTAGGTTTAGTATTTAGGGCACTTTAAAAAAACTTGTAAAAATCACACACGAAATTGTCATTACTTGTTAGATAATGAAATAATTAATGCCAAACTAAAACCATTACTTTAAAACAAATAAAAAAAACACAGGCACACACCAGTTTTATTTAGAAATATTAATCACGTTTTTTTTTCATTTCTAACGTTTTATAGGTAACACTTTATAGTCTAAACTTTATTTGAATATGTTTTAAATTTGATGACAAACATTTATGTATTTAAAAAAAAAACACATAACAAGATTGTTTCAAGTTCAAGCTTAATTTTTTGTTTATTTAACCGCTTAATGTTAAAAGTGTTTTTTTTACAAATTTAATTACGAGAGAGTTCATGCAGCGCTGCATCACGGAGATAGACTGAAATTGCAAATTGATTTGAGGTCGGTTAAATACCCTCTGCTTTCGTTAGTTTAGTTTTTGTTTGTTTGATTGTTTGTGTACGAGTGTAAACGTGTAAGTGTTTCAGTTTTATTTATTTTTTTTTTTGTTCATTTAATTTTTGTGAGTGTTTTTAAATGTGTCTGCCTTTTTGGTTGTGCTGTGTCGGTTTCCCCCGTCTTGATAAACTGAGGTGACGTTAAGTCTTGTAAATGTAGTGCCAGATTTTGTAAATTTTAGTAAGTAAAAAAATCACATATTTTTTGCTTAACAAGTAATATTTACAAACTTTGGCGAGCCCACATTTAAAATTTTTTTAATAAATGACTATCTAGAAACAATTGAATAAACTTCTCCGAACAAAACAATTTCAATCAATTTTTTTTGTAAAGAAAGTTTTTGTCAACATTACAGTGGTTCGGAAAAAAATTGTGCCAGTCACCCCCTAGGATTAAAGATAATGTAAAAACAATTCCAAAATTATTTTCTTTATTTTTTTGCCACGCCTACAAATACTGCCCTTTTAGTATTTTGTTCACTGTGTCGCCATTTTTAGTCCGATCATAACATTTTGCATACCGCTGTTCATGGCTCTATAAGGGCAACATTTCTGTCCTTAATAGTTTTTAACTACCACGTCAAATTCTAGTTGTGTCTTCGTGAGTTTTCGTTAAAAAATATTTAGTATTAGGGTGGGTACGAACCGACTTTTTAAAAGTCACTATTTCCAATAAATTATTTTATTTAAAAAAAAAATACGATATAGAAATTTACTATAAATTTTTGTTTCGTAAATTATCTCTATAAAAAAATGTAATTTTCATTTTCAATATTTTTATAAAATCTTAAAAAAGCTTTATTTATAAAATACATATTAAC
>NDXZ01002839.1:306-13986 GCA_003055125.1 Paykullia maculata
TTTGTTTTATGCCATTCAAAAGTACAAATAAAATACTACTAAGCACTACGTAAAAGTTAAAGGTATCTCTTTTGAAAGATCAAAAAATATTTATATTTTAATATAGAAACGCGTACGAATGTAGCGTGCGCAACGCAGGATTTGCCCATATATAAAGCGACCCTTTTTTAACTTCACTCTTCATTCTTCTTTTTCACTTTGATTTCTTACTTTTAAATTTTTCTTTCACTGACCCTATTTGTGGTCAGTTAGGCAATTTAAATATGTATGTGTGTATATTTAAACAAATGTAAACTTATAAAAATAATTATTCCGTTTGCCTTTCCTGTAATGACAACAATAATCATTAATATACCAACCATTTTAAGCTGGTACAACTTGCTGCCTGGCTGGTTGTTGGCTGGGCGTAATAATGTGAGGCCGATAACAAGATGTTGAATTTATAAGCAGCATTCAAAGAAAGAGTAAAAATCCTTAAAAAAACAATAAACGAAATTTAAACAAAAATAAAAAACTTTGTCCATTAACTAAAAATATGCTGGTTATGTTGGTTTTTCATTTGAATTTTGAAAAAAACTTTTAAGAAACTGCGAGAAAAAAAATATATAAAACAATTATCATAAAAATGCAAAATAGATACTACATATATACATACATACATATAATAGAAAGTGGGACAATGAATAAGTTAAAGTAAAGAAGGAAAACTAGCTAAATAGTCTTGCCCAAAAAAGAGATGAGTCTTATTTATCATTAATTAACTCCCAGCCTATGTCAATGTTTTTGCCCCTTGTAGCTGCTGCCAGCCTGCTACTGCTGTTTTCGTTTCAAGGACATCCATTCGTTCATTGTTAAATTACGAGTATTGTCCGTTAGATAAAATTTTCTTTCCTTATCCTTGTTGTATTTTTGTATTTTATTAAGTTTTTAGGTTATATTTTTGCTGCCACACCATTCTATGTGTAATTAACTACTATTAAAACGCGAAATAGCCAAATGTTGGTTAAATGTGTTGGAAAATAAAAAAATTAAGCAAAAATAAGAAAAACTTTTGATTTTATGGTAATTGTGATTAATGGCCCTGGTGTGTTAGTTATATTACACAATAGTTAAAAGTGTTTTTGTTGAACTTTTATTTTATCTCATTTTGTGGTTAAAATAAAATATTTTTTAATAAAAAAAAAAATTATGACGTATAATTTGTGTAAATTATTATTATGGTATGTGGATATGAATATAAATACACTTATAAAAATTTGATGGTCAAATGTTGACATCGCGTAATTGAAATTTTTTTCGTTGCATAAGGTTGTGATCGTAAAACATCAACAGCTCAATAAAAAAATAATTTGGCGCAGGTTGCCAGTTGTTTATATTAAAAATCTTAGGAAATTTAAAATAAACAAGACAGATAAAAGTACCTTTAATGGGTTGTAAAATTTTAACAAAATTTTTATGAATTTCAATTTTTATTCTTTATGCGGTTTTCCATTTACCGAATAACCATTAAATGAAATATAATGTGAATACTTTAAAATATTTTATTAATGTCATTAAAAGTTTGATATTAGAAATCATTAGCATTATCTTTGCATTCGCCAAAATATTATGATGCTATAAAATTGACAGAACAAAAGTGTTAAGTGTTAATGTTACCATTATGTTGCTTTTAGCATGTTATAATGTTTGTTTTAGTTAAACGAATGTGTGGTTGGGGGCTGGGTGAATTAGTCCCAGTGTGTGTCATAAAGTATGTTTGTATGTATGTGTTAAAAGTAATTATATTTTTTTACTCATTTTTATTAAGATCTTTACGATTATTTCTACCGCTTTTATTTAAATTTTAATAAAACTTTGAACATATTTAGGATAATTCTTGCAGTAAATACTCTTAACATTAATTAATCATGTTGTTGCTGTTGTTCTTTTCTCAATATCTCTTCTATTTGTTTAAACTCTTTATTTAGGGAAGTGTTAGAAATATGTATTAGCATTATGGAAATTTATGTTTTGGCAAAAATAACAGGAAAAAAGTTTAAAAAATTCGCTTTTAAATACCTAAAACCTTAATGTTTTCTTTTAAACTTTTTTAAAGTTTTTTCTCGTTACTTTGGCTAAAAGCAAAAACTTTATGACAAGTATTTGCATGTTAAAAAAAGCCTTTATTTTTTGATAAATTTGTGCAGAAGCTGCTACAGTTTAATTAAACATGCACAAAGTTTTTTTATTTTGCATAATTTAGTTACAGTTAAAGTGTTGAATACAGCCTATTAGAGGGATAATTTTGGACAAACGAAAAGAGTCTTGGAACATTGAGCACTTTAATTTAATATTATAATTTAAATTTGATGTTATAATTTAAATAAACAAATAATAGTTTGTGCATGTAAATTTCTTATAGTTTTTTTTAAAGGTAACAGAATAAAGGAATCTTGTTTTTCCTTCATAATGAGTAGCAAGTTAATGTATGTATGTACAAGTAATGAATAATTTAGACATTTCGCTTTAAATTTCTACAATACAAACCGGGAGAGTTATTTTCCTTATGTATATTTTTAAATCAAGATTCCAAAGTCCTCAGTCCATGGAACAAGGACCTGTAGTATCGGTGTACTGAACATTTTTTTTTCATTTGTTCAGAACCAAAACTGGCTAAAAAAAATCGTTGAAATAAGAACGAAAATCTAACATGACCTTTTCAAACAATATACTTTTTTTTAGATTCCAGGTAACTTTTGGAATTTTGAGAAAATGTTGGCTTTAAAATCAAATATTTTGTTAAAAAAAAACCGGCAAAATAAGCAAAAAAAAAAAACAAACAAAAAAATAGTTGCAAATATTAATTGTCCATTGAAACACAAGTTTGTACAAAATTTAATTCTAAAGTCATTTTAAAGGCTACAACTGAAAATAGTGTCCGTAGAATAATCAATTTATTCCAGGCCTTTTGCTTTTATTGTTGTGGCTTTTGTTCTAATTTTTTAAAAAAGTTCAAAGTTGAAGTATGTAGCAAGAACCACTTGCCACTTGCCTTTTACAAAAATTTCTTGTGCCATATGAAAAAAACAATCTACTGAACTATTACAAACATTTTTCCTATGGCAACAAACACGCAAAAATGTAGGACAAAATAAGAGTAAGAAACAGAAGTAGAACTAGTTCAAGCAAGTTTAAAAATAATTTTTTTTAAACTTAATTTTGCTTAAAAATATCTAAAACTGCTTATTAAATATCATCTGTAAAATCTCGTTTTGTTTTGCTTTAAACATTGTTGGTTTTTTTAACGTTAACGTCTTCTTTAAAATGTTGTTTTTCTTATCATGTTTTTATAATTTATATAATTCATATTTTGTTTTGTTAAATAAGCATTTTTGCCAAAAAAACAACATCAATTTTCCCTTCGCAAAATATTAAAGAAAACTAGTCCTAGTAGAAGGAAATTTGGTAGAAAAAACTCACACAAACATGTTTATATCTTAATTGTTTATTTTATTTTAAAATTTTGTATATTTTGCAAACTTTAAAATGCCCTTATCAGCAATTTTTTTTTTAATTTAAACAGTCTACATTAAATTTATTTTTTCATACTTAAGCATGTATGTATGTACATATACAATTACGTTCAATTTAAAAGTATCAAATAGCAAACATTTTGACTTGAAAGGTTGTTGAAGTGAAATTTTAACATCACGTTCTAATATCAAGGTGTTCTAGCCTGTAAAGGTTCTTATAGAAATAAGATGTCATGACATGTGATCTTAAAAATTTTTGTAGCTGTTTAGCTGAAACGATGAAACATATATATAATAATAAAATTTTATAACGTAAAAACTTTAAACTTAAAATAAATAAATAACTGTAATGATTTAGATTTACAAATAAGAAAATTCAAAAAAAAAAAACAAGGTACGATTATTCACTCAACATGCGAAGAACCAGCGTTTTTACCATTTAATCGACTTTTTTAAAAACAGTTATGCATATTATTTAAAGATGGTCTTTGTAAAAAGTTTTTTGTTTTGTTTTTAAGTTTTTTTCAAATGGTTGTTGGTTAATTGAAATCATGCCTGGGTACATAAAATAAGTATCATAAAACAAAAATTACTTTGCATCTTAACATAAATTGCAGTTATTCCTATTTAAATAATAAGAATAATTATTCTAACAAATTCCTTAAACACCAACACTACTTTAGGACATTTATGCAACAATTTATTTTCTTGTCAAATTTCTAGGGGCCACATAAATAATTCTTAAAGTAATTTTTAATAATTTTCCTCTAGAGAAGTTAAGAGTTTGAAATTTTAAACGATAAATATTTTAACTTAATGAAATTAAATTTTCTTTACAATAATTTTACAAAAATATTTAATTAAAATTTGTAATAAGTATAAAACAAATAAATTTATCTGCCTTTGGGAAATATTTTTTATTTGTTTTTCTTTTGGATTTTTTTGCTTACTTTATCTATGGTTGGCCAATTTATTTTTATGTTTATTATTTTCTCAAATATACATCTATGTATACATGCGTAATATAATAACACGCATACTAAGAAAAATAAATGTTCACTTACTCTACATGTATGTGTGTATGTATGTGTAACAGAAATATTACAAAGTGTTTTTTTAAATGTGTTGAGTAGAATACGCTGGTAATTTGGGAGAAAATGTGCCAACTTTTTCTGTCTATAAATTGTAGACTTTTTTAAAAAACCTCCTAAATAATTTTATAAGTAGTCATAAACAAAGTGTACTTTAATAGTTGTAAAGTAGACTTTTGCTTAAAGTATGCTTTTGGCTTACAACAGGCGAGTTCAAATATAATTTTAACGTAAAAGTCTGCTTTAAACTTAAACAGCTGAAGCTATTTTTAAGACTCATCACTCAAAATCAGCAGTTTTTCGCAAAATACAGCAGCCCGCATTTCTTTCATAATTTTTTTTTATTAAATAAATTATAAATTTTGTACTTCAGTTAGATTTTGTTTTAAATAATCAAATCTAAAGTTGTACACCAATTTCAATAAAAAATGGCTAAATTTGTTTCAAATATACTTTACAATATGCAAAAAATTATTTCTTTGTTATACTGGCATTTTTTTTTGATTCATCAATAGCATATAAGAACAATTTGTATGAACAAATTTTACTATTTGATGTGTCACCCATTTAAAGCTAGTCTTTGTAAAAAACGTTTATTTTGGACAATAATAATAAAATATAATAATAAGAGGTTTTTAATTTAAAGACATTTTTTAAAAGTACCGACCTTGTTTTTATGAATACGGGCCTAAGAGTTTAGACAATTTTTTAAAATTGTTTAGTTATATAAAATAGAATCTCTGATACACCCAATTTATTTTTAAAACTTTTGGGCAGAGTGAATTTTTTTATTTTTAATTATTTTTTAATTAATAAATCAAATTTCCTTTCTAGTTAAACCCTATAAAAATAATAAAAAAATGTATGTATACTGATGAAGCTATTTGTACAAAATTATGACATGAGGTTAAAAATGTATGGGACTACATACAATTTTCGTATTTAAATACTTGAACAATAACATTCAATGATATGAAGAGTAGTTAGCTTTCCTCAAGAATATTTATTTTAATTTTTTTTCTTGCAAACTAAAAAAAAATATTTAGTAAATATTCCCAGCAAAAACTTGCATTGCAAATACAGTAGTCGGACTAACTATTTTTTGGAATTTTAGCCCATTACTTTAACACGGCGATGTTATTTAAGGCAAGTACTTACCCAGCCCACTTACAAATCATTATTACCTTGCTTACAAATAGGGATTTTGTAAAGTCATTACTTTAATGTCATTAAGTAACTACTTACTAATAATGATTAAAGCAGCCCTCTTAAATAAGGAATTGGATAAGTCATTACTCTTAAAATATTATGTAACCATTTGCTTTTAATAAGTTAAATATCCAATTGATTGCATGCGCCTACATAACTCGTTATAAATTATGTATTATATACGGCTTTCTGAGAACGAAACTGAGGTTTGTTACTTCTTTACTTTACGTTTTACAGAAACACTTAGAAAAAACCTTTTTTATGTCGAAAATATAATTACTTATACTTAATACAAATATACAAATGATAATCATAATAATTAATTTAAGTGGCTCCTAACAACTTTTTTAGCCAAAGTGTATGCAGCTTTTATATCTTGTTAGATATCTTATGAATAAATTATTACGTTTCACGATATAAAAAAGTTATTAGAAAACTACTTCTTAGTAATGCAGACGGTATGTTATACTCATTGAAAGGTATGCTATTGAGTAAGAGCAATTCATTACCCACCTTTTGCTGGGCAGTTTAGCCTTTTAAGTTGTCTGTACAATCTAACATTATTTAGCCTCCAAGTTTAGAAATTTTTTTATTAGCTTTAAATTTCATTGTCACTGTAAGTATTTCCTTGTTTGACTTAATCCTATTCATTGTTTATTAGTTTATTTTACAAAATCGAACTTAATTTTTTTTTATGTTTATCTATTTACATCATGTATTCATTTTTGCAGTTATTGTTGCTTAATTATAAATTTTCTTGATGATTTTTTTTGTTGAAAATCCTTTTATATTACGATTGTTATCTGTTAATTTTGTTGTCATAGTTTATTTCTTCTTTTGTATTTCTTTTTTTCGTTTTAAATAGAAAACTATATATAATTTTGGCATTGAATAGTTGACTAGTAAAAAGCTGTAAAGAATTTATTATTTATTAAAAAGTAAGACATTCAAATGACATTGATCTTTAGTTATTAACCCTTGAATGGTTTATAAATATACTGTTAGAAGCGATAACAGAACAAATATGGATATTAAAAACAAATTTAAATTTTTTTATAACAGTAACACAAGGATATAAAAAAATATTTTTTTTTCAATAAAAAAAAAGTTCTGTAAATTGTAGGCGTTTTTTTTTGTTTAACAAAAATTGTTGTTGAAGTAAATTATTGGTTTTTAATTTAAAAAAAAACATACTGGTTGAACCTTAAAAGATGTTCTAAGAAATATTTAATTTAACTTTAATTTGTTAAAATTTTTTTGTTTTCTCTATGCTTTTTAAGAGAAGCTTTGCTAAACAAAGTATAAGTATAAATAAATAAATATACAATAAAAAAAATCAAACTCCTTTTGATACTATTTTAAGAAAAATCACGAGTTTCCTTTCATTTTTAAGATATATTGGGTTAAAATAGCTTTATTGACAATAAAAATTGTACAATAAAATGATTAAAATCTGTTAGTACTAATATAAGAAAAATCATCAAATTTATTTCCTTGTTTTATATAATTCTTTAGAATATCTAACTGGCGAACAAATAAAAATAATTTAAAACAGCGTGGCTATTTTATTCCTTTAATTTTATATATTTTTTTAACTTTTTTAAAATGAAATCATACCGGTTTAAGTAATAATAGTAAAACGAATAAATGAGAAAAAGCCTCCTGCTGTGACAGCAATAAATCAAAAATCCTACAAAGGAATGACATCAAACAAAACTTATATTTGTAAAGCAAAACGTAGTTATTCAGTTACTCAGCAGCAATTAATTGTTGTCAGAATTTTTTCCTTTTCTCTTTGCTTTAGCGGCAACAAAAACGTTATTTGTTAAACTCTGAATGTTTTTGTTGCTTTACCAACAACAATGATTATCATCTTGTCGAAATTCAAGGCTTCTCAAGGCAAATAGACAACAATTACATATTTGTCACTTACAAAGGTATGATTTCTATATGACAACAACAACAGTTTTGAAGCCTGTTCTTTCTTGTGCTCTGTCATAAGAAAAAAAACAACAAGATGAACCATATCAAAGTACGTTAAAGGGCATGCCAATGCCAGATTCAACATTTTTCAAAGTAAAATAGCTTGAAGGTAAGGAAAGTCATATATGTATGTATTTCCTTTGAGCATAATGTATAACATCTGCGATATAAATACAACAGTAGTAACGAAAAATTTTCGTTATAATCAAAATCATTGTTGTTTATTCATTATTATGTTCATAGCACATGAATGTGTACCTTAAGTAGTCCAAAGGATGCAGAAGGTAAAAGGAGTTTAGTGGTGTAAGAAGCCAGTAGCACAGAAGATCATTTTTCAAATAATTCTTATTTAATTAAAAATTTTCGATAAACTCTTTAAATGAAATTTTCATACAAAATTTGTTTTATAAACCTTTGATACATTAAAAAAATGTTAATATAACTTCAGGCTTAATAAATCAGTTGAAGATTACCAATAACGATAATGATAGTAATAATAGATAGATAGATAGATAATAACACATTTATTAATCTATATAAAATTTTGTCAGTTTTTGATTTATTAAAACCACCTGAGCTACGGATCGTGCTTTAAAAGTTTCTTTAAAAGTTTTTAAACTATTTTTAAAATTGAATAATAGCGGAAATTGTATTTTTTGTTAAATTCAAGTTTAAAGTTTTTTCATTTTTAGCACTCTTTCTTCCTTTTTTTACCGATGCAGAATAATTTTTTATTCAATATTTGACATTTCCTACTTATTTTTAATAATAGACGAAATCAGTTAATTGGATGTGTCACTTGCATTTATGCGAAGACGACTTTTTAAAGATCTCAATTTTTGAATGCTCTGGCTTAACTGTTACAAATAACGACATTTGTTATTGTTTACGATAAAGTATAAACAAACGTACATACACATACATACATATGTAAATAATGCGCATAAAAGCGTTGAAAATTATTTGGTTTTCTTCACATATATTCGGTAAAAAAAGTTACTTCTAATAAAATTTGATTAAATGGCAAAATAATGAAAAAACTTGGCTGCACAGCAAAACAAAAGTAGAAAAACAGCAACAAAACTAAAACAAGGGGAAGCATTTTTTTAACTGATATACAAATGTTACATTTGTGATTTTAATAAAAGAAGACTGTTGTTTTAGTGGGTGTCCATTCTAAAGCCGTTTGGGTGAAAAAGTGGGCTTTTGGTTGGCTTTTAAGAAAAATGGAAATTTCAAGCTATAAACTTGTGGAGGCATAAAGTAAACAAAAACATGTATAAACTATAATATGTAAGCGCTGCTTTAATATCTTGTGTGTGCGTTTTGTTGCTGTTGTTGTTTTTCCCAAGAAATAATTTGTTTAGTTTTGGCCAAGCTGCTGTTTTAGTTTTGGTACAATTTGTTTTTTGTTTTTATGTCAACACGCATTTGTGTGGTGTGGGATTATGAAAGTTAACCAAGTAACCAAGTAACACCAGTGATATCGTTTGTATGTATGAGTGTACAATGATATACAGAAAAAGTATATTAAAGTTTTTAGTGTTGTTTTAGATACATTACATGTAGATACAGTCTATGTTCGTGGATACAGACTTACATTTCTAGTTGCCCTCAAGAATTTCAGAATATTTTCATCATTATTCAAAGTTTATGTATAATATGTTGTTGTTAGTATAAAACATTGTATATATGTATTTTTGGAAGGGAAAAACTATTTAGAGATGGTTTACAAAAGTAATTTTACAAACAAGTTGATTCTTTTGTTAAGTCTTAAAAACATGTAAAAACTTTTTTTTGTTGTCGTTAAAGCTTGTTAAAAGTTTTTCAACAATATGTTGGTATTATTGAATTTCAACTAAAACAAAAAAATCTGAAAGTCTTTTGCGGAATTCTGCTTTGATTCATCTGCAGCTAGAATTTAAATAAAAATGTTGCATATTCCGAATTATATTTATTTTATTTAAAATAAAATTTCCAAGTAAGTCTTTATGATGTTCCAAAAAGAGTTTTTTCTGAACGTCCTTTGTTGTTGTATATATTTTTTTTGTGCTCAATCTTTATATTATTTAATTTTCGTTTTAAATATTGTTTTACTTCTTGTTGTTGTTGTTGTCGTACAAAAACGATTTATTTTGGTTTTTCTTTTTTATTTATTTAAATTTTTTGTGTAGTTTTTATAACTGTTTTAGTTGGTAAATTCTCGGTTTCTTATTTGCCGACAATAAAAAGAAATGTTACAAACATTAATCGTATGAGAGAGTAATTACTGGGAACATATTTTTTCCGCCAACTTAATGATTTATTTATTTTTGTTGCTTTATTTTTTATTTGTGTAATTTGTTTTAAATGAAATTAAAAATTTTTCCTTAAAATATTTTTACTTTTTCTCGTTACTTTTTGGGAAATAAATTTGCTGAGTTTGTTAGTTGTCAATTTTAGTTAACGTTTGCGTAAACAATTAATATCAATTGAATTGATTATAACTTGTAAGCTGATGGATGAATTTTAAAGGTAGTGCATAAAACATCTTAAAGTAAAATAAACATTCTAAGAATATAAAGCACAGCCCATCAAAGTTAATCATGTAAATTGAAATTGTTTGAAATAAAAAATGTTTTATTAATGTGTTTTTAATGCTTTTAACATTTTAGAATGTTTTTGTTTCAACACAATTAAAAAAAAAATGAAAATAATTCCTATGTCTAAAAACTTTACCTTAGCTACAAATTTTGTGTAATAATAACTACATCAGCTTATGTTGAGAAAATTACTCATTTCTGCTGGTGTCTTAACTTAAAGAGATATGTAATTCTACCGCCACCCTTATTATACTGATTGGTTCAAATACACTTTCTAAGTCCAAGTCAATTTTAAATATATTTTAAAAAAGATTAGAGAAATATTTGTTAAAATCAGTTAATGATTAGACAAACTACCTACCTAAATTGGATTTAAGCAATAATAACTTCTTATTACTTGTACTTCAAAGCTTACTGACGTTCATAAAACTGTTACTGATAAAAAAATCGAAATAAAGTGAATAATTAGCAAGTCTCACGTAAAAACAAATATGTATCTCAATAATATTTTACGATATTTGTTTAATTTTCATTCTAGCTCCAAATAAACTACAAAAAAACTATTAAAAATTATTAAAATTCTAGCTGGCTTATAGCTAATTTCTAGAGCCTTAGAAAATTTAAGTACAAATAATTTTATATTTAATATATATTACAACTTTTATTTATATTTCTATGGTTTGTTGTTAGTTTCAAGCTGTCTATATGCTGCATTTCACTGGGGCTTATTCCAGATCATTAGTAGACTTTGAAATTTATTACTTGAAAAAATTCAAAAATGTTGTATGTGTAAGTAAAAATTCAAATACCAAATGAGAATTCTCACAAATCCAAAAAACATTCAAATATTTTTTCATGAAACCAACACACAATTTTTCATATAAATATGTTTTGTTTTTTTTACTTTTTTTTAATTTATTTTACAAATTAATTCTATGACTTCTCCTTTGACCACATTCATAAGCAAAAATTGATAATAAAAACCGACAACAACTTTTGTAGTTAATAAATAATGAAGTAAGTGAAATGAAATAATTTTTTTTTGGTAAAAGCTTTGTCTCGGTGCATGAAAAAATAAAATTAAAAGTGAAATTTAACATTTAGTCTAAACTTAAAACATTTTTTTTCAATTGTTTGCAGTTGTTTTGTTTTATAACATTTTTTATGGTGTTCCGCAAAGTCCATCTGTTAATATTCAGCAGCAACGTAATATATCTAAGCAGAAATAATGCACAAAACATTTGTAAGAACTATATAACACAAAAAAAAAACATCCATCTAATTATATTTGTTTTTTATGTTGTTCATAAGTTACTCTAAAAGTGTTTTCAAAGTTACCAAGTATACATATGTGTGTAAAGACACACATACATACATGCATTTGTACATTCATTTGTTGCCAAAAGGTAAAACATAGTACAAAAAAAAAGAAAAAGAATTAACGGAATTTAAATTCAAAACCACGATGCGTATGAGTGCTGGAAAAAGAGAACATTTTAAAATGTACACATATACGTACAGACGTGTAACTGGTAGTCTCATTTATATAAAAAGCATTAGCACATACACACACACAACAGTTACAAGCGAATATTAGTTTTATTTCTCTTAAAAGCTTTGTTTATTTTTGCTGTTGTTGATGCAGTAGCTGCTGTTGCTACTTGGTTTTTTATTTTATTTAATTGTTTAGTATTTGATGGTATTTCATAATAAATATTTGCACACTTCTCAGCATTACAAAGAAAACAATCAAACGAATGCACTGGCGATGCAATAATGAACTAAAAAACTAAAGGAAAGAAATATACAATTGTACGTATGCTAAAAATACTACATATACACCCAGATATACATACATACATATGTATATGTATATACGTAAGAAATACATATACATAAATATTTTTCTGATTTTTACTGTTTGTTTAGGTGAGAGCAAAATATATATACTTTAATAGATGAAGTAATAAATGAAAAACCCATCAACTTTGGCTGGGCCAAGTCTTATAGCCCCTCAACATGTGTGGCTCATTTGTGCAAATGGTCCATTTTTTTTCAAATATATCTTTAGATTATCTTAAAGCTGCAAAACAATACATTTTTTGTGTATATCTCAGCTGGTTATAGTTGGATCTTGTCAGTTTTCATTACCGATTTTTTCGAAGGTATTTCCAAAAGTTTGATACCATATGGAGCCACGAAAACTTGATTTCAACCAACACACAGGCAGACGGACATGGCTAAATCAACTTCACTATCTATACGGATCCACAATATATATACTAAATATAAATGTTTTCAAAACTATTCTTAAGTTATGCAGTTTCAAAGTTACAGGAATTCTTTTACTTAAAGCGAAACGGTGTTAAAAATTAAACAAACTAAATTATTAATTTTGGTCTCATTTAATAAGCAATAAAATTTCCTTTTTGTAACAGAAACCATTTTAAAGAGTTTGTTTTAAGTTCTGTACTATTGTTAGATTTTGTTTTAAATAATGAAATAAAAAGTTGTACACCAATTCTAGTAAAGAGTGAATTAATTTGTTTTAACTTTGTTTTCCTATATGCATAATATAGCTTATATAGATCAAAATATATGTATATAGTTATAATTTTGTATACCTATTTTAGTACATTTTTGTCAATTTTGTGAAGTTTCAATTAGTAGTTAAATTTTACAAATTTTTTTTATAT
The DNA here is from genome assembly GCA_003055125.1 of Paykullia maculata. Lineage (NCBI taxonomy): Eukaryota > Metazoa > Arthropoda > Insecta > Diptera > Rhinophoridae > Paykullia > Paykullia maculata. Next base: position 13,380 of record NDXZ01002839.1, read on the forward strand.
GTGCGACCTTCCTTGGGTTACTTTTAAGTCGAATGAGGCCGAGTCTTCCCTTTGCGGATTATAACAAAATAGCTCGAAAAATTAACGCAACTTTTTTTTTATACTTCCTTAACATCAATTATTTTGAAAAAGTCAATTAATTATCCTTGACTTTAATAGGCTTAAGATCAGCATTTCTGTGTGTTACATGAGAGTGAACACACTTAGATTTACTGGCTGGCATTCAAGTATTTGTTAGTGGAAACGGCTGCTGGTACTTTTAGCTTTAAAAGTTAAATTTTTTTCTCCGCTACTCTTCTGTTAATGTAGATTAGTTAGGGTTGCTGCCATATTCTCTTGTCTGTGTATGTGTGAGGTTTTGGAATTGAGCTTGTTGTAAATGAATATTTAGTTTTGTACTTTATTGCGTTAGCTTTATTTGTATTTAACTCTAGAATATTTCTTATTCTTTTCAAATGGAACTTTTTCTTTTTATATATTTCAGCCTGAAATTTTTTTTTTAGTTCATATTGTATAACAAATATTAATTTTGTAATTTATCTAATTTTGTTGCAAAGTATGCCTAGCTAATTATACCCTTCACCAGAGGTGATAAGGGTATATATAA